>JAODAL010022007.1:0-65709 GCA_025379985.1 Phyllomedusa bahiana
CTCCCCGTTATTTAGGGGGGGTTTCCACCAAAACTTGAAAAAGGGGAAAGGGAGTTTTTCCCCTCTCTCAAAGAAAAAGGGGGTTTTAAAATTTTTGGGGTTTAGGGATCAGGTTTTTAAATAGTTTTTTTATAGGGGGTTTAAAAGAGTTAGATATAATAAAAGTTACTTTTTGGGTGTTTTAACAATAGAAAAACGATAGAGTTTGTTTCCCTTTTGGGGTAAAATATTTAATATAGAGAAAAAAGGGGGAAAGGGCCCCCCAGCTGGAACACAGTGCGCAAGGAAGAGAAATAAATAAGGGCCCGAAAAAGGGGCTTTTCGGGCCCAGCTTTTAAAGGGAAACCCGGGGCAGCGTGGGGCCCTCCCCAGCGCGCCGGGCCCCCAATGCAATACGGACCCGCAGGCCCCGGGCTCCCCAATGGAGAGGGAAAATTTCCCATTACTGGTGAAGAAAGGGGGGCCCGGTCCCAGCCCCCGCGGTTTGGGCCCCCTCCTTGTTAAAGAAAGGCCCGGGGCCCTTTTAAAACCATTTAAGGGCTTTTCCCCCCCTTAATTTGGCGGCCCTCCCTTGTGGTCCACCAAGAAAGATCAAAAACCATGTTTCAAATTCACGGGGGGGACATGCTATTCAAATTTGATTTTTTCTTTTATTTCCCCGCTATCAAAAGGGCCTTTTTATAAAAATTTTTGGGTTGCATTACTAATCCCGCCAAAAGTTTTCGAATGGGGCCTAAAAATGGGCCGATGAAACGCCCATACTTTAGACTCCCTTTTTATAATCCAAAAAAACCATTTTCCCAAAACATTCTGGCATATTATACAACGGGGGAAATTAGACTTGACAATTCTTTTTAAAAGTCCCCCCTTTATACATGTCTCCCTAAACCTTTTGGGGGACCATTGGGTGCTTTGGTGTCAAAAAATTTAAAACCAAAAAATTCCTTTTTTTTTTGTTTTTATGACAAAGCAAAAAATAAAAACCGGGGTGTTTGGTTTGTAAAAACCCCCCCTTTATAAGAAAAGGGATTTTTTTCTAAATCTTTGACTTCCGTCTTGACTATATTTGGGCCTTCAGGCTTCTCAATGACATGTTTTGTATCTTTTTGGTCATCAAATTCCTTTACCCCCATACATCCCCAACTCTCCCTTTTTTGGGGGGGGGGGGTTTCCCGCAATTTTGGGTCCCCCCCGCCCTCCCCGGGGGGGTTGGCATTCCTCCCGCCCCGCCAGCAGGGGGGGGGGGGGGTTTTTAAAAGGGCCGCGGCGCCGGAGTAGGGGTAGGCGCTACTCTGGCGCCGCCGGGCCCTCCTACAGGGGGGTGAAGGGGTTTCGTTTGGGGCCCGCTTCACCCCCCCCGGGAAAACCTCGCTGGGCGGGGGGAGACGGGAGGGATTTTTTCCCCCCCTCCCCCCTCCCCCTTTTATGCCGGCGTCGTGGGCCCGTGCAAAACCATCACGGCGCGGGGGGAAAGGGGGCGCGGGCGGCTGAGGGGAGTGCCCCGCGGGGCCTGCTCTCACTTCCCCCGCGCCGCTGAGGAGACCCGGTCGGGGAGTTTTCCACGCTGCAGGACCGGGGTGGGTAAGGGGAAATTTTATTTTTTTATTTTTTTACTATATGGGGGACATCTCCCTTTGGAAACAGGGGGGGGGAAACTCCCTGGCAACAGAGGGGGCATCCCTGGCAACAGGGGGGGGCACTACCTGGAAAACAGAGGGGGCAATCTACCGGACAACAAAAGGGGGCCCTTTTAAAATGACAACAGAGGGGGCACTACCTGGCAACAGGGGGGGCATCTCCCCCCGGGCAACAGAGGGGGCTTTCAAACCTGGCAACGGGAGGGGAAAATTCTCCCTTTGGGCAACAGGGGGGCATTTAACCTGGCAACAATGGGGGAAACAAACCTGGCAACAAGGGGGGAAACTCCCTTTAAAACAGGGGGGGCACAAACCGGGAAACAAAATGGGGACATCAACCTGGCAACAGAGGGGACATTCCCTGGGCAAGGGGGGGGGGGGGGGGGAAAATTACCTGGCAAAAAGGGGGGGACTACCGGAACAGGGGGGACACTACCTGGCAACAGGGGGGCACTACCTGGCAACAGGGGGGGAAATTTACTGGAAAACCGGGGAGGGGACCCCTAGCTGGAAAACAAAAGGGGACACCCTACCTGGAAACAGAGGGGGCCTCCCTCCCCAAACAAGGGGGGGCACCACCTGGCAAAAAAGGAGGGGGCACCCCCTGGAAAACAGGGGGGGGGCACCCCCTTTGGAACAGGGGGGCCCCAAACCTGGAAACCCGAGGGGACATACCGGGCAACAGAGGGGGGCCCCTCCCTGGCAACAGGGGGGGCCACAAACCGGCAACAAGGGGGCCCTCCCCCTTGGCAAAGAGGGGCATACCGGGCCCAACAGAGGGGACCCCCTTCCCGGGGCAACAGAGGGGGACACCCTCCCCGGGGAAACAGGGGGGGAAAACTCCCTTTGGCAACAGGGGGGCACTACCTGGCAAACAAGGGGGCACTCCCTGGCAACAAAGGGGAATCTCCCGGGAAAACAAAGGGGGAAACTCCCTGGGAAACAGAAGGGGCACTACCGGGAAACAGAGGGGGCATTACCGGGAAAAACAAAAGGGGGGCATCTACCGGGAAAAACAGAGGGACATCAACCTGGCAACAGGGGGGCACCACCTGGCAACAATGGGGGCCCCCACCTGGCAACAAGGGGGCACCACCTGGCAACAGAGGGGCCCCACCTGGCAACAGAGGGGGGCACTATTGGCCCAACAGGGGGGGGAAAAATTTTAACGGGCCCAAAAATTTTTGGGGCACTAGTTTTGGCAACAAGGGGGCACAAGTTTGGCAAAAATGGGGGGCACCTCCCTGGCAAAAAAGGGGGGGCACCTACCGGGTTACAGGGGGGTTTCTCCCTTTCCTGTGGGGGGCACTACCTGCTTATGGGGGGGGTTTTCTACCTGGCTAAAAGGGAATAACCCTGGTTTTTCCTTTCCAAACCCGTATGCAGTTAGGTGGAGGGGGGTGTGGCTTTTTAAAAGGGGGCCCGTGTTAAAAAGGAAAGAGGGGCTTTTGTCCTTGGGAAAATTTTTTTGATTTGGCCCCCGGGGGGCCGGTCTAAAAAATCTCCTGCTTTTTCATTTTCAAAAGTTGGCAACTATGCTTTACACTCCTTCAAGCATGACCGACTTACCTCTGGCTTTACGTCTCTTTTACTTTTGCATATGTCAACTCATGATGACTACAGATCAATAAAACACAAAAAAAAGCTTTCTCCAAGTTTTTTAAAGGGAAGCAGATTTGAATATAGGGCAGTTTTATGGCCCAAAGGAACCCTTATTTTCCTGGGGTTTTTTCTATTTATTTTCCCGACACAATTTTTTGGGAGTTTTTTTTCCAGTATTTTGTTTCTCCGTAGAACAGTTTACATGTTTGAATGTCTTGCTTATGTTGAATGACTAATTGGATTTAAAGAAAAAACCTGGAAAAACCCCCCCCCAAACCCAAAGGCTGATATTTTCTGGGGTAATATCATTGTTTAGGGGGCCCCCAGTTTTTCCCCCTTTTTCTAAAAAAAAAATTGGGGGCCCCAATTTCTGCTTTACACTGTGATGGGTTCCTGTAACAATTGAGGAATACAGTGCGGAGCAGAGAGTTCTACATCAGAAAACTATTTCTGGAAAGGGTGGGGTTTCTACATGCAAAACCGGGAGAGGTTTCTAACAAGTGTCAGAGGTGTTTTATTTAGTGGGAGGCCCAGGGGGAACTCTGGTAAAACTTATAGGGGCTGCTGCTGGGTTTCATTTGGGAAACCCCTGAGATTTTTATCATTAAAGGGGAAATAAAAAGTTGATTAAATGTAAAATTGGGGAAAAAAGAGATAAAAGAACCCGATGCCCTTTAAAGGGAAATTTAATTTGGGGAAATGGTAAATTTGAAGGGCAGGGGATAAATTTTCTTAGGGGCTTTTTAAACGTAGGAGTTGCAACTAAATGATGGTTGGAATTCATATTTATCTAATGTCACCAAAAATTTGGAAATTTTTGGGGTGGGTTTTAAAAGTGGGGGCCAAAATTTTCATCTTGTGGGGCATCGGGGTTTTTCCCGGTGAGCTTCAAAAATTTTGGGTTTTCTGCTTCTTCAAATTGATTGGGATTCTGGTGCATATCAAAGAGCAAAAAAACCCGGGCCAAAATGTATCTTTTTTTGGGTTTGTATGGTATTGGGAATTTTTTCCCCCCTTCAATTTTAGTGGAGTTATTCCACAGTACCAGGCACAACCCATGGACGCTATGGGGATGGGTTTTCTGTAAAAAAAAAAAAAAATGGGTTTTTTTTTTTTTTCTAATCATGGAAAACCCCTTCAAGAAAATCTAGGTGATATCCAAGAGTTAATAGTGATAATACTGATTTGTCAAAAAAACAAGCATTTTGTGAAAAATAGCTTTAAAGGGGCTGCAATGCCATTTAAAAAATGTATATAATGCTTGGGGAGCATTAAAACAAAAAAACCTTATGCTTACCTATCTCCGGTTCCTGGTTCCAGCACTGGTTCTCCCCAACCTTCTGTTTGGGCATGGGGGGTTAACCCCTTTCCCCAACGGGATATCACCACTGCAGCCATTGATTGGTGCAATTTGGCCCAATGCTTTATATTTATATTACCATTTGGAAGTGAACAGTTCAGTGAGGTAAAGGGGGGGCAAATTATTGCAGGGCCCAAAGGAACGGGAAATGCAGCGGGTGGGATTTTCAAAAAGAAATTGGGGGGAAATAAATGCTGGAACCAAGGAAAAAAGGGAGGTTTGTAAATTTTTTTTTTTTTTTTTTTTTTTTTTGCTTTAATGGAGCACCTAAAGCAATTTTGGAAACTTTTTTTTTTAAAAAACCAAAGGGCTGTTGGGGTTCCCGAGTCAGTTGGCCCCATTTTCAGGGAGGGTTTGGGGTCCCCCTCAAAAAAAAGGGGCTGACTCCATTTTCCCTTTTAACAAAATGTTCAGGGATATTTATTCAATTTTTTGTTGGGAGAGTTTTTAGGGCCTTTTATTTATTTCGGGAAAAAAACCCAAAAAAAGAGTTTAAAAAAAAAAAAGGATGACTCCACTCCCAAAATATATAATAAGTTGGTCCATTTTGTTTGATGCAGTGCAAAGAGCAAAAAAATTTTTACATCAATTTCCCATCTTTTATATAAATGTGACTTTTCAAATATTTAGCTCCTTTCTCAGTTCCCCGAATCTTGCATGTAAAAAGCATTTTTTACTGTTTTTTCTCCTAAAAATCAGTGTTAATTTTTACTAAATTTTTTTTTGAAAATTTTTGGGAAAAACCGGGCTTTTGGGTTTTTTTTTACTGGGCCCGAACCTTCTGGGCTCCGAAAACAGATTCAAACATATCTTGACCCCCAAAAACTATACAAGGGGTCTTCTAATTAAAAATTTTAAAAGTCAATACAGCTTTTTCTTCAAAAATCTACCCCCAATGTTCAAAAGATCAAAACATTGTTAACCCCTTTTTTTGTCAGTGTCTGTTCCCCAAACCCCAAATAGCTTGTTTATTGTATTTATAAGGGATAAAAAGGGCCCGATTTTACCATTTTAAATACAATAAAGTTATCACTTAAACATGGGGCATTATGAGGGGGGGTCAAAAGTGGGGGGTTTGGGAAATTTTAGGGGGTCGGAGTCGGGGGTTTGGGTTGGGCCGACCCAAAAGGCCCCGTTTAAACGGATGGACAATCGCTTTAGAAATTCTTGTTCCAACACGGCTTCCCTTTGTTTTGCTTGTCGTTGTAACCTCAAGCAAGATAGTTTCTTGTGAAATGTTCACATACTTCAGCATATAGCTATCTTCACTGACTTCCCATAAACATGACATTTTAGCTTGATAATATTTTCTTTTGGGGATTAAGATGAAAAAATTTCCGAAAAAATCTGGTTGCATTATCCTTTTTAATAAACATTGGGTTTTGGGGTTTGTTAAAAACAGTTGGCTCAAAAACCCTTTGATGCAAAAACATTAAAGTGGATAACATAGCTGGTCCGATACATGGTAGACTGTTTGCAGATCTTGTGAAGCTTGAAGGTATTTGCTGCCAGATATCTAATTTAGGGGGAAAACCCTTTTTTGGGGGCCTAATTTTAGTGGGACCTGGCTCTGTCAATGTTTTCTACGAGAAAAAGAATCCCGGGGGGTTGGGATCCAAGCCTTTTTAAAATGTATAAAACAATGCTGGGAGTAGTAGTTGCTCAATAGGTGGTGATGACAGGTTTAAGATGTTATTTAAGTATATAACTATTGGGGTATATTCACATGGCCCGCAATTACGGTAAAATCATAGCACGAAGGTGAATGGGACCGGCACAGATTGCTTTAGAACTACACACTGGCCAGCGTATACTTATAAAACACCCGGCGTATAGCGGTGCGCACAGTATCGCAAGTTTTCCGTTGGATTTACAGTTGGTTTTTGGATTTGAAAGCCGTCTGTAAACAGACTATAATACATTGACATTAATAGAAACTCCGTGGAGTCCCCAATGCACGGATTTTCACTGGACGTTTTTTTGCGCCGCCGGCGGTCTGAAAAACTTAGAACATGTTCATTCTTCTGCCCAGTTTTTGGGCGGAACATGAACATGTGGGTGCGAAGGGGGAGGGCGTGAATCCGCAAACCACGAACAAAAGCCGCCCCCCTGCGTGACAAAAAAAGACCAAAGACCAGTCGGGATTTCCTGACCAGTATTTGTCCTTTGCCGTGTAAACGCAGCCTTAGAGTATGGCCACATGGCAGTGGTTAAATCCGGTCGGATTCTGTTTATAGAATCTGGATGGTATTTTAGCACCTTTTGAATGGTTTTGGGGGACAGTTCTGTCTACATTTTGGGGATTCTCCCGTCCCCCTAGTCATTGAACATCACTGCTACTTCCCGAGAACCGAGTGGTAGATTGAGTATGTTCCAAGTTTTTCGAAACGCCGGCAGTGTGAAAATCCGTCCAGTAGAAAAACCATGCAGTTTAGACTACTGGGGCGGATTCTCTATTAAAGTCTATGGGGATGACTGACAGACGGTTTTCAAATACGAAAACTGTCTGAAAAACCGACTGAAAACCCTTGCCATGTGGACGGACTCTAACATATTTTTAGCTGTTGATGGAAAGGTCATGTCAGTCAGTAATTTGCCGGCTTCATATTATGTTAGTAACCATTGTTTTGCCTAAACTTGCTCAGCTGGTTTTCTAGGTGGTTATACGTATTCACAGGAACTAGGATTTTTAAGAATCTTACAATGTGGTCAATGTTACCTACCCGTAATCCCGGCAGTGTATTTTTCAGTTTCCATAAACCCTGGTATTAGTTGGATTAAAGGAAATGTGCACCCATTTTTCTACTTTAGATAGTCCAAAAGAATGGCAATTAATTTCTTAGTATATCTTTATAGCAGGCAGAGCTCTGTATTTGTAATACGGAGCTTCAAATCTCTAGCATAGTCATAGGTGCGGATTTTGTCACTAGATCCTGACTTACTACCTACTTTATATACGGAGTTCAATAAAAAAAAAATCAGTATACAGCTAACTCTTGTGCTCCCTTTAGTGGTGGCTTGAGGTAGCTAGATTTTTATCACGTAACTCTATGCCTTTGTAGAGGATTTGGAGTTCAGAGCAAGATATATTGAGTCAGCATTTAAATAGCAAATTGTGAAAATAATTGTCAAATTCATACCAAAATGAAATGCTACAGCAGCCCAATAAAATACAAAGAGCCTGTACTCCCTTTCCTCCGCTCCTCCTTTCCAGCGCTGGCTCTCCTTGGGCTTCTGTTTACTTTTGTTCTTTTCTGTTTGGCTGCAGCGGTCACGTGCCGCTCCCTTACATCACAGCGATGTTACCTGGGACAGCCAGCTACTGCGGGGACATCCTATGCAGAAGAGAGGGACAATATGCAGAAGACTGGGTTGAGCCAGTACTGGTGTGATGGAGCGGAGGAAAATGTGTATAGGCTTTGTTTTATTTGATTGGGCTGCATCAGCATATTATTTAATTCTGGTATGACCTAGACATCCACTTTAAGAATTTCATATAACTGCCATGAAAGCGCATACTTGGTTACTTAGACTTCGTTACAGGGTGAGAAAATACTATTTTGACATTTTTTCATGATTTTTTTTTTTTTTTTTTTTCTCAGGGAAAGAAGTCCACCAGGGTCCCCAGTGCTAGAGTAGTTCTACCTATCAAACAGTTACTTATACCTCAGCTTCCTGAACTCCTGAGAGTCTCACCTTTTTTGTTTGGTTTCGGTGGAGTTGAGCTTCAGTTTATTTTCCAACATAACTGGTTATACAAAGTCATTCTATTTGGAGCTATCGGATATACTAAAGATAAACTGTGGTTGTTACAGAGGTGTCAAGGTGTCTGTAAACTTATGTTCCGCACTCTTCTAGAACGTGTGACATCTATTTCAGCTGCTCAGTCATTTATGTTGAATGAACTGAAATATTACTTATATAAAGCCTTCAGCCCAAATGGCTAATTATAGTCAATTGACTAAAGAGTGGGCCTATAAGGGATTCAAATTTGAGGAGGCTATAGTGTTGGAAGTAGATCGCCGCTGAGTCAGATTTCCTAACGCGCATGCTGTATCATTAGAAGGGAGCCCTACCTGAACCAGTGCTACGTCATTTACTGAGGATCTCTGATTTTAAATACCCTGTTAGGGAATTCTGAGTTAATATAGGGAATTATTTTCTTAAGCTCAACTTTCGGCCATAGTGGAGTGCAGGTACCAGGAATGTCTCTTGTTTTGGAGGCAACCTATTAATATGAATGAGCAGAGTGTAATACTTAAAGGGGTTGTCTCATCTCAAAGTTTCATAGGATGCATGAATGAAATAATGCTGTTTTGCTCTGTCACTTCCTGGTCAAGCTGGTCTGTAATTAGCATATGAGCTCTGTGTATTTAGACCTCTGCTAATTAGATAAATCTCATGCTGTCAGGACCAGGGAAGCTTCTGAAGCAGTAGTAATTACTGGCTTTTGTCTGAAAGATCAGATAACACACAAGCTCTCACTGTCTGGAGGGAGTCCTGTGCTGCCCGCAGACCTGTGTGATGACAGTCACTCCCTGCTATCAGATAGAAAAAACAGCATGGGGGGAGAAGTACACAGGTCAGTCACTTGGGGAACCAGAGGAGCACAGAAGGTGATAAAATCACTTGTAGCTCCTTAACAAAAAAAAAAATGAACGACGCAATGTATTTGGAAAAGTCTTCATTTAGTGATCCCTACATGTTGAAAGCTAATCTTTGTAGCGAGACAACCCCTTTAATTTTTCATGTGGTAGCACTGCAGATATATTGAATACTTACTGTTTCTCCACAATCCATATCTGGTTGCTGGGGGGTCACAACAATGGACACTTTGTGATCAGCTTCTTGCTAGTGGACCCTTCTAACAAGTAAAGGTTGTCCAAAGCTGAGAACACCTTTAAAAGGAGTTTTTGCACAAAAAGCATGCATCCTTTATTTGCAGGATGGGTGATAAATGTATGATGGCAAAGGATTCCCTTCTAGGACCTTCACTCTCTAAAACTAGTATCACTTCCCTCCCATTCTGGAGTAATTGGAATATAGCAATGTCTATCCATGCATACTGCCGCTTCATTTCAAGTATTTTAGACTGACTAAGATGGCCGACTACAGCGTTTGCCTATCTTTGTCAATCCAAATAGACCGGCAGTGCGGATGTAGGACCACTATTTTATTCTGACTCCTCTGAAACGTGTGGAACCAGATCCCCATTGTATTGGTGGGTTTTATCTTTTGTCGATAGGTTATACAATTTTCATCTGATGACCCCTTTAATAATATAGCTTAGACTGGTATTAGCCACTTCATGTGTGTGTCTTTTTCTTTCTATTTAGACTTGGCGGAACTTTCTATCAGCACTAAGTGGTTAAGGAATACCTTTCAGGATGCCCTTGGGAGAGGATGGGCCAAGTTGGAAGAAGAGAGCGGAAGACATAAGAGATATTTATGAATTCCGGGACGTGTTGGGAACGTGAGTATCTCTGGGGGTCAGGAGTACAGTACAAAATTGTTATTCATATCTGTATTTTAAAGGAGAACGCCATCATTGATTGACCGCCATTTGTTGGCTTTAGGGGCAGCCCTCAGTACTTTTAAGTTTTTTTTATTTTTTTAGTGGAGTGTTGGCCTTTGTGCAGACTGTGTCTAAAGCTTCTGGCAGAGGTGTTCGATGTATACACAGAAGCTTTTGCACATGTTTGACAAAAATCTTTTACATTTCAGTTCCTCGCCATTTTTAAAATCTCTGCTTTTTGTCAATGAATGACGATAGAGTGACTTATTCATGATGACATCAAGAGGCTTAAAGGGGCTGTCTCACTACATTGATTCATCTTACTTCAGTCCTGTTTTCTTGGTTTCACTTTGAATTCAGGGACGTGTTTACTGGCTTCTACTAGGCTACAGTAGAAGCCAGGTCTGTAGCTATAGCAACCAGTGCTGGCAGCCTATCAGGATAGATCAAACAGGTCTGTAGCTATAGCGACCTGAGGAGCTGATGCAGCCCATACAAGAGGGGATATCTAGGAATAGGTAGGACACTGTTAATGGACAAATATTGCGAAGTGACTTGTTTTTGCAAGATCTTTAATATAAAAAAAACAATCCTTGTAGTGAGACAACCCCTTTAACTTCGTACAGGCCTATTACTTCTGTCAGAAGTGAGCTGGCAGCAGTAATATCCAGTGTATGACTTCTTCTTTTAGGTCTGGACTTCCCTTGGTGATATTTTACTTATACAATATGTGAAATACCACAATGTTGATCTAGTTATAGCAATGTTTTGGGGCCCTTTTTCGAGTTCATCTCTAGTGAATAAAGAGTTAAACACAACCTATCAGTTGGTTTATGCTGCCCTATCTGAGAGCTGGATGTGATAAAAGGAGAGAAACTGAGCTCTGTGATATGTAGGTTTATATGATTTGGAGCAGGATTTCTCAGTAAAAAGCAAAGTAAATTCAGACCAGACTCCTTAAAGGGAATGTGTTATCAAAAAATGACTTATTGTTTAACTCACATTTTATGGTAAACACATTTTTAGGAATTTTTGGTTATGTTTTTTTAATTTTCCATATCACTCACAGTATTTTTTATTGATTCTTAAGTCCAGCAGTTTTCACTTTGGCCACTAAGCCTAATAATGGTCTGACACTTCCTGTTATGTAGAGGGAGATTTTCAGTTGTCTGCTCATTATCAGTAAAAGCAGGGTCAAACTGAAAGGAGACACCAATGTGTACAGATAACACAGAATCAACCAGTCATAAGAGGAGATGTCACAGCTCCCCCTCTCCCCTCCCTTGACAGTGATTTCTTCCTAGGTCACACAGCATGACTAGAAAACTCTCCTATAGAAGTCTATGGGACAGAATAAGTCTTAAGGCTCCTATGTGCATGAAGCTGCTGTTAAAGCAGTGCAAGCAAGAAAGTCTTCCCCACAATTGTATATAGATGGCCGAATAGAGAAATCTACAATCAGGAAATAAAAACAGCTAAGAGGAAAACAATATGGATCAGGGTCTTGATTTAATAAGTAAAAAAAAAATGGTGACAGATTCCCTTTAAGTGACAGTAGGACTCTTGCTTAGCTTGCCCCAGTAAAACGTAAATGTTAAGATTTTGTGGTTTCATTGAACTTGTAAAGATTTTTTATTTTTTTTTGCTGGCGCTGTACTGCTGACTACACCCACATACTGTGATTGACAGCTTTCCCTCTATCAGTGTGTACAGAGCAAACTGTCAATCACTATATGTGGGTGGAGTCACTAGTACAGCGCCAGCGAAAACGAAATCTTTCCAAGTTCAATGAAACCACAAAATCATAACATTCAAGTGTTTTATTGAGGATATTTTATCACAATTAGTACTTCGTCAAGTCACCCTTACATTTTATCACCCTCTGCAGTGGTTTACGCATGAATTCAGTAAGGCTGGTGAAGTAAGTGGAGTCCATGGTTATGCACAATGTCTTCAGCACCTCCTTCAGATCATTGGTGTTGCCGGTTGGGTCTTTTAAACCTTGTTGTTCATTAATTTCCATGAATTTTCTATGTGGTTAAGGTCAGGGGATTTACCTGGCCACTCTAAAATGGTTAGGGTTGAGAAACTTTGTCACCGCCTTGGCTTTGCGGGCAGAGGCTGCATCATGCAGTAATCACACTGATGAATGGCCCAAACATTAAGCAAATATTCTTCCAAAATATTCTTCCAAAACATTAATATAATAGCTTGCTTTCATACTTACATTCTTGGGAAGGAAGTACAAACCTGCCCTGCCAATGTTTCCGCTGAATGGACCTCACACCATCACGCTGTCAGGGTGTGTAACCCGCATATTTCGAGTCATACCGTGATGCGGTACTTAGATGGTGCACAATCTTTAAGCCTCCCGTGACCAACCTGAAAGTGCTGTTATCACTACACATCACTTTCTTTCACTTTTCAGATGTTTAATCTTGACACTACTTACAACACGCAAGCCTTTTCTTCATCACTGCTGCTGTGAGCAGGGTCTTCTATGCGTAGTGGAGACCTGGTAGACCCAGATCCTTCTGCAGGCGGTGACAGCTTCTCGCCTCTATCATATAACACTATATATCACAGAGCTCAGCTCCTCTCCCTCTATCATATAACCCTATATATCACAGAGCTCAGCTTCTCTCCTCTATCATATAACCCTATATATCACAGAGCTCAGCTTCTCTCCTCTATCATATAACCCTATATATCACAGAGCTCAGCGTCTCTCCCTCTATCATATTATCCTATATATCACAGAGCTCAGCTTCTCTCCTATATTATATAACCCTATATATCAGAGCTCAGCTCCTCTCCTCTATCATATAAACCTATATTCACAGAGCTCAGCTTCTCTCCTATATTATATAACCCTATATATCAGAGCTCAGCTTCTCTCCTCTATCATATAACCCTATATATCACAGAGCTCAGCATCTCTCCTCTATCATATCTCTATATATCACAGAGCTCAGCTTCTCTCCTCTATCCTATAACCCTATATATCACAGAGCTCGGCTTCTCTCCTCTATCACATAATCCTATATACTACAGAGCCAGGTTCACTTAAAATCATGTGAATGGGCTTCTGAAGTTGGCTCCAAGGATTAGTGTTTTTGTGGTTTCCATGAGCCTGGAAAATGTGTTACCTACATCTAGTAAACGCCAAGGTGGTTCAATGTAAACATGTTTATTTATGACATTTTATTTAGTCAGGACTTGGAACGCAAAGTATATTGAAAAGTCGCAGAACTTTACATTGTTTATTATTTGCATAAACCTGGAAACCTCTTCATAAGTCAACATGTGGCAGAATTTTTTCTCTGCAAAACTTGCAGACCAAACTTGGCTCCATCATGTTTAAGGACCTCCATCATGGGTATCGATGGGAAAACCCCTTTCAATGAAGTATTTACCCATAGCAACCAATCGGGTCTTTGTTCTCATTTTCCAAAAGTAGAATCTGATTAGTTGCCACGGACAAATACTTAACATTTCTTTTTCACTATGGTGCGCAGATTCTGGGTTGAATTGGATACACTCAAGGAAAGGGACGGGATCCCCTGACCACCTTCATTGATTGTACAATTATGTCTTGGATCCGGTCACGCGAGCACTCTTTCACTTTGCATTCAGCATTCTCTCTTACCTCCTACTCCTCAAAAGTTTTGGGGACAATAGCTTCCATTAGCTTACTACTGTGACAACATCTAGTTGATGTCCTTATTTTAAAGAGAATCTGTCGCCAATTTTTTTTTCCACTTATTAAATCAAAGCCCCTGATCCATATTCTTTTCCTCTCGGTCATTTTTATTTCATGATTGTAGATTTCTCTATTCGGCCGTCTATATATGATTGTGGGGAAGACATTCGTGCTTGCACTGCTTTAACAGCAGTCAGAGATACTTTACAGCAGCTTCATGACCATAGGATTCTTAAGACAGTTTCTGTCCCATAGACTTGTATAGGAGAGTTTTAACTGTGAGGAGGGGAGAGGGGAAGCTGTGACATCTCCTCTTGTGACTGGTGGATCCTGTGTTATCTGTACACAATGGTGTCTCCTTTCAGCGTGACCCTGCTTTTACTGATAATGAGCAGACTACTGAGAATCTTTCTCTACAGAACAGGAAGTGTCAGACTGTTATAAGGCTTAGTGGCCAAAGTGAAAACTGCAGGACTTAAGAATTATTAAAAAAAATATTGAAAGTGATATGGAAAATTAAAAAAAAAACAATCAAAAATTCCTAAAAAATGTATTTAACATAAAAATGTGAGTTAAACAATAATTCATTTTTTGATGACACATTCCCTTTAAAGAATTTGTCTGATGAGAAGTTCTTAGCTATTGAAAGTGATGGGACAGGTGGAATAAATAGCTGGAGTACCTGTGCTTTATCGCGCAATCTTCAGAAAGCTTCCAGTCGAGCTGATTAATGAAGTGGTTGCATTAAAAGGTTTTCTGATATTTGTGGAAACTCATGTGGAAGTGATGCGGATGTTCGTTGATGTCAAAGTACACTCACCGGCCACTTTATTAGGTACACCTGTCCAACTGCTCGTTAACACTTAATTTCTAATCAGCCAATCACATGGCGGCAACTCAGTGCATTTAGGCATGTAGACATGGTCAAGACAATCTCCTGCAGTTCAAACCGAGCATCAGTATGGGGAAGAAAGGTGATTTGAGTGCCTTTGAACGTGGCATGGTTGTTGGTGCCAGAAGGGCTGGTCTGAGTATTTCAGAAACTGCTGATCTCCTGGGATTTTCACGCACAACCATCTCTAGGGTTTACAGAGAATGGTCCGAAAAAGAAAAAACATCCAGTGAGCGGCAGTCCTGTGGGCGGAAATGCCTTGTTGATGCCAGAGGTCAAAGGAGAATGGGCAGACTGGTTCGAGCTGATAGAAAGGCAACAGTGACTCAAATAGCCACCCGTTACAACCAAGGTAGGCAGAAGAGCATCTCTGAACGCACAGTACGGCGAACTTTGAGGCAGATGGGCTACAGCAGCAGAAGACCACACCGGGTGCCACTCCTTTCAGCTAAGAACAGGAAACTGAGGCTCCAATTTGCCCAAGCTCATCGAAATTGGACAGTAGAAGATTGGAAAAAACGTTGCCTGGTCTGATGAGTCTCGATTTCTGCTGCGACATTCGGATGGTAGGGTCAGAATTTGGCGTCAACAACATGAAAGCATGGATCCATCCTGCCTTGTATCAACGGTTCAGGCTGGTGGTGGTGGTGTCATGGTGTGGGGAATATTTTCTTGGCACTCTTTGGGCCCCTTGGTACCAATTGAGCATCGTTGCACCACCTTGTGGAATCTATGCCACGAAGAATTGAGGCAGTTCTGAAGGCAAAAGGGGGTCCAACCCGTTACTAGCATGGTGTACCTAATAAAGTGGCCGGTGAGTGTATATCTGTAAGCAAAGTCCTTTAGTATGTAGCTATGTTGAGAGCGGATGGGGCGGCAACGCTTTGAGAGTTATAGGCAATAACAACCAGCTCATTGAAAGAAACAATTTCTAGATTGTATCCCCTCACCCGTAAAATAACAGATTACAAATCGGTAAAAATAGCAAACACTGATACACTATTTTGCTCCGTTCCCACGGTGCCGGTGACGTGCCATCCATGCTGACATCACTGCTGCAACCATAATCACGTGTTATATATGACACATCACCGCGCTGAGGATGTAAACTCCAGCAGCCCCTTTAAATTAGTGGTGAGATGGGAACTGGAGTAGTTGGGCTCTAAACAGGACTCACTTTTTCTGTTTTAATTGCACTAATTTTGAACTGCAGTTTTTTTTTTTTCTCCATTCAAATCCAAAGCTGATTTCTTTTTAGGAGGGAACAGTGCTTTATGGGAGATCGTATGATTCTGCACTTCAGAACATATCTTCATAATGGGTACTATCTAAAAGTGTTTTCAACACAAAGGGCCACATGGATGAAACGGTTCTGGTCTAAAATTCTTTTTTTTGCTCATAGGTTTCTATTGGAAAAAGTGAATTTTAGACCAAAACCGTTTCATACATGTGGCCCAAACTGTTCAACGGCACTTCATTCAATACTATATTTTATTGTAACAGTTTCTATTGCAGCAGTTTCCCCTGAATTAATTCAATAATGGAAGACAATATCCAATGTTCACGTGGATTAGTATCCCATGAAAAACGATACAATTTTAATAACACACTCCAACATCTCATGTTTGTTTCTGGACGTTTCGGTCAAATTTGAACCTTTATAAACATTGGATGTAAAACCACATTAGCATTCCGGAGCGCAGGCTGTAATTATTCAAATCACTTTTTCTTTGCTTTAAGGGTAGGGCTCCACAGCATAGGACAAAAAACTCACAGGAAACCAAATCCTAAAACCGTTCATAAAACTGAGGTTTTTTTTTGTCAAGTTGTTGTCACAAACTGGCAGAAAAAAATACCCTTTTTTTGTCACTTTTTTGGCAAGCTTTATGAATGTTTTTTGAACGGTTTTCACTCAGTTTTCTAATGTTTGCACAATTTTAAACCCTCTGAATGGTTCTTCAGTGTAAAAAAAAAAGTTACAAAAGACAGCCAAAAACCCTTTACATAGACTTCCGTAGTAAATTTTCCGCTGGACACCGTTGGTTTTTACAACAAGTTTCTAAAACCGCCAGTGCCAGAAAACGAGCAGAAGAAAAATGACCTGTGTAGACTGAAAGTCGTTTTTTGCATTAAAGTCTATGTGCTTGTTGTTCCATTGGATTCTCAGCGGTTTCAAAATAGTAAAACTGCTGAAAATATGATGGTATTTGTGAGTTGCTCCATTCAATTCCAAAGCTGATTTCCCTTCAGCAGGGAACAGTGCATTGTAGGAAATGACACCATTAGAGCTCAGCGGACAGATCACGTCAGACAGCAAGGCAACACTAAATTGCTGTCTGTTTCCAATTGCAACTAGTACAATTTTTCAAAACCGTTATGATGAAAATGATGTAAGACTACTCAGGGGGCGGCATGTATGATTTTTGGCATTTTAATGGCAATTTTTATGTGCATAAGACTAGCATAGAATGCGCCTGATTTATGAACCTGCTCTACAGTGGATCATAAATCAGGCACATTCTAGCACATAAACGTCAATTTTGGCTCAGGTAAACCACTTTGAAAGTGCTTTACCTGTTCCAGCAGTAATGTGCCTAGAATTTGCATAACAAAGCTATAAATCTATAGCTTTGTACGGTTCTAGTGCACCCCGCCTCCCGCGCGCCCCCGAAATCAGGCGCAGTACAAAGTGCTGTGGGTGCTCTGTAATGCACCTCGGACTGGCATATGGGAGGCTTTTAACTAATGCGAACGGGGCTGCGCTGGATATTGGGCTGAAAAGACGCCAGGCTTCTGGCGCAGCCCCGTTCATACATGCCACCCAAAATCTCTACAAATTTGTACTTGCAAACAGTTGCTGTCGCTCTAATGTATGAATTCTTAATAAAATTAGAATATGATTAGTAATAGTTCTCAAGTTTGTCACATGTTTGTTATCTATTGTTCTAGCCCTCGTGCCTCATAGTAATCTTCTTAAGAAACATCTGATAAACATCAAACAAGTTTGGCATAAAGAAGAAGAGCCGTATCTGCCTGTGGGTATTTATCTTCCGTGTATCAGTAGGGACGTGACTGAATCAACTGTTGCCTTTTTATAAGAATATAATGCACAGCCATATTTGACACATTTCCCTGTGTGGTCATCAACTGCTGCCTTCATTATAAGAATATAATGCACAGCCATATTTGACACATTTCCCTGTGTGGTCATAACCAGAATATGCATTTAGTACAAAAGGGCAAATGGAAGACTGGCTCTGCCAAATTAAAATGGCGACCACTTATCTTCTACCTGCTCTATAGGATCCGCTTTAACCAGTTTATTGACAGGGGTATTGGGAGTTAAGCCCCAAAAATCAATTGTTGATGGCTTGTTCTAAGGCAGGTGTGCACAATATGTTCTGTTTCAAGGGCCACATTCTCATATTGTACCACTTCCAAGGTCATCAGTACATCTTTAAGGGTATTCCCATTCTGAGTTCTTTAGGGAACTTCAATTAAAAATATCCAAAATGATTGAGAGGTCTTAGTTTCACTTTAGGGAATATCAGAGGTCAGAATGGAGAGTCCTCTGCTTGGTATTCTAGAAAGAGCATATGAGGCACCTACTATCCTTGTAGTTTTTGGGCTGTTTCGGAACTATAACTAGAGAAATAATACACATATATAGCCACATCTCCAGCTTATCTCCTCCTCTTTGGGGGGTCTTGAACCTATCAAACATTTTTATATATATTGCGGATTTGCCATGATACTTTTTCAAGAAGAAACCCACAGATAATACAAAAGCAGTTTTTAAGGGATTGTTCATTTAGGTTGCTAAAAAAAAAAAGAAAAAACATATACAGCCCTATAGTGCCAGTATCCACCATAACAGTGCCAGTCACACAGTGCCGTCCATTAAATGCAGCTGTCAAAAGATGAATATTCCTTTCTCAAGTATCAGAACAAAGGCAAAGCACGTAAGTGTCGTGATGATTGGGGGCCACACGGAGGAGCACTGGAGGCTCTATGTGGTCCCCAGGACAGCTGTTGGGCACCCCTGTTCTAAGGATAAGTTCTGAGGATCATTTTTAAGAGGCTGGTTCATGGGGGTTTTCCCCCTTTTTCATCATGATGCCATGGTTCACAGGCATTAGACAACTGGGATGTTTCTTTCTGCATTGATTGGCAGTTCAGGCAAGTGGCACTCTCATGACACCACTGTGCTGCTTGCTTCAACATGTGTACTCTAGATGCAGATAAATACGCAATAATTTCTAGCATCAATAGTGTGGGGAGCCTGTGATGGCTACAGAGATAAGGCAGATGCCCTGGAGCAGACCTATGCAAATGGAAGGATGATATTCGCTTCCCAAACATGGTTGACTGGGATCTGATTTTCTTTCTATAAATGCTCCAGGGCTTCTGGGAATACTCTGAAACGCTCTACACAGGCCGTTGGCAGAAGCAGGAGCGGGCGTACTCTATCAGTACTTCACAGCAGGAGGGATGACAAATAGAACTGGTCCAAGGCTTTTGGGCATGCCCTGGAGCAGTTCTCTAAGAACTGGAGTCACTAAGAGCGCCATGGCTAGGAGCAAACATGCACGACTGCATGACTATAGGCTATGTCATGGTAGGTCCGGCTATTGTTGCTGAAATGCAGAAGTGGTTGATAAGCTAAACAAGTAGCAGTACACAAGTAAGAAGAGTAAAAGCTTAAACAAGGTGAAGGATGCAAATAACAGATTTACAAAGTTTCATATTTTAGCATGATTATACATCCAAGCTTATAAAAATGGGCTCTCCAGTTTAGAAAACCCCTTTCCATACATTTATTATGTAGTTCTGAGTTGATAGAGACAAGGGATCTGTTTAGGATCCTCATCTCTTGGCCAATGTAGAAAGTGGCTACAGTACAGTACGGCCATTACTATGATTTGGAACACTGTAATGACACATTTCCCCTGTGGTGGCGCTGCATGAAATCTCAATTCTTAATGTCTGGTTTCCCCTCAGATAATAGCTGATTGATGAGAGTTGCAGCTAAGGGATACTTTGTGATAAGCCTATTGTCAAAAGACTGACCTAATACAGAGGAATTGTTCAAAGTGGTAAACCCCTTTAAAGAGGTGTTTCTACCATAGAGTTTGATGATATATCACCAGGATATGCCCTTAAAGTCTGGTAGGTGCGGGTCTCCAATTTCAGGAAGAGACTCCTAAAAGTTTCAGCTCAGAATGGGGGTCTAGTTGTTGTTGCACACAACTCTCCATTCTGTTCTATGGGAGTTCCGAGCACGGTGAGTGCCGTGTTCGACTGTACTCGGACTTCAAACTCTTTGGTGGGAACACCCCTTTACATTTATATATGGGAATATCCCTTTTTATAATCTAGCTTTCAAACATACCTTGTGTAGTCTGATTCTAAGGTCATGTATTACTCAATCTCCTCCGATCCCTCTTCTTGCTCACCTACAGAAAGTAGAAGGGGCAAATGGAAGAAAGTAATGTGTGACTACACAATTAAACAAGGTTTTTTATATAGTCTTTAGTCCTGTTTCTTCACATAGGCTATATTCACTTTATTGAGGCTAAGGGCATGTCCCCACTGCACGGGTTTTCGGCCGGTTTTTAAGCCGGTTTGCGGTTTTTCAGACCGCCGGAAAAACCGGCCGAAAATGAGCACAATGGTGCTCTATGGAAAACCCGTGCAGCAGCCGCCACCGGCGCCAAAACATTGAACATGCACAATCTTCCGTCCGGTTTCCAGACGGAACATGTGCATCTCAATGGGAGCGGGGAAGGCTGTTTCAGCTCATCGCGGAGAAAAGCCGTCTCCCCCGCGGCCGTGTGGAGGGGCGCAAAACCTTAAAAATCCCGGCCGGTATTTGTCCACTGCCGTGTAAACGGCCACTAAGTGGGAGAAAATCACATCATTATAAAATGACCATTAAAAATATGAATATGATATTTTTTGGGGTATTTTGCAAGACCCTGCGCAAATAGCATCTTAAATCAAAGCTTTAAATATCAGGATCAGAGGGTCTTAAAAGCTCTTCATCCGCTTAATGCTGCAAAAGCATGTAAACTCCTGTTATCTGAGACGTGAATGACTCTGTAATCTCTGGCCGCACACTTCCTGTCTGATCTGTCTCTCTGATGGGAACTGATGTTTATATGTAAACTATGCTCTGCCCCCTGAGCTTTGCTTACAGGCCTGTTCGTCTCTGTTTATATCGCCTCCACACTTAACAGGTAAAACAAAAAGAGAAAATTATTTAAAAAGTTCAACTGCGAAAAGTACAAATTCCTGAGGTTGTCAGTCAAGTCATGGTTATTCTGGGGAGAACAAGGTTCAACAAGTATGATCACCATTATAGCCACTGGGCTTGTCATCTAGCTCTCCCAGACTCGAGCAATGTCATAGTACTTCTTGCACCTAAATATATATATATATATATTATAAATACTCTTACAGTCAGTGTCAGACATTTTAAGCTATGTGACATGTTGCATTGTCTTGCTGGACAATCCCATCCTAACCTGTGAAGACAATCGTCTTGTATGGGTGTATGTGATCTGCATTGAGGAATTCATACCCAAATTGGTTGACAGTGCCTTCCACATGGATGACTGGACTCAGAGTTTGCCATGAAAACATTCCCCTCACAATAATGCTGCCAGCACCAGCTTCTGTTCTTCCAGCAATGGTTGCAGAGTGTTTGACACACCAACATCCATCTAAAGACATGAATCATTGGAGCAGGCTACCCTTTGCCAATCAGCGGAGGTCCAATTCCAATATTGCCATGAAAATTAGAGCCTTTTCTACTGATACAACTTCGTAAGCAGAGGTACAGGGATCATCTATCTATTTCACAGCCCAATACACAATAGGGTGAGCTTAAAGGGGTTGTCTCGCTACAAAGAATAGCTTTCAAATTGTAGGGAACACAAAATAAAGACATTTTTCAAATATATTGCTTTGTTCCTCTGTTTTCCCTAAGGAGATACAAGTGAATTTATGACCTCCCTGGCTATTTCAGTTCCCTCAGTAACTGACCTGTAAACAATTCTCCCCCTGCTGTTTGTTCAATGAGATAACAGTGAGTGACATCATCACACAGGTCCTAGTGTCCTGTGCTGCTAGCTTGATTTATGTAAAATAAACAGAACTGTAATTAGGGCTTTTGTTTTGGGGATCAGATAAGAAGTCCTGTTAGTAGTTTGAGAAGCTAATCTGATCTAATTAGCATCTGAAAGCACAGCATGGAGCTGTACAAGCATGGGTAGCATGATTAAATGCAAGATGAGATTCAGTCTGAACCATGGATTAGTGGACAGAGTATTTTTTTTTTTCCAATTTCATTGCATATTCCCTAATAAAAAAAAAAATCTTGAAAGGCGGACGGGTACAACTACCTTTCAACTTATTATGTGTTTATAACAACAACATCTGGAGGCTTTCTCCTAGAGTATCCATATGGTTGGTTGGTGAGAGGACGTCTCTTAAATTAGTACATGCCACTGCCTGTATTTATGTGTTTAATGATTGGATCGGTACCAGAACCTAATTGAAACCAATCATATAGGGATCCATATAGAATCACCGTGTTCTGTTTGGCCATCACATCTATAAACGGCTTATTCTTCACATCTGCTTGTTGATGGCAGAAAGTTCTTACATGGAGTCTGAGGCTTTTGCAGTTTGTTTCTTTAAATTCCCCCGAGCATTTCTCTTACAACCTGACCTCTTACTCTATTATGTGTCATTGAAGAAAAATTAAACCTCCATTTTACCCTTCAAAGAAATATCACTGAAAAACACAGGTTAAAATTTAACTTTTAATACATAGTTTTCTAAAATGAGATATTCCATCTCTGTCTCAAACATACAAAAACAATAGCCAAATATAGCATATGACCACTAAACCACAGGGCTTGACCCAAATTAAATCATATATTATCACGGTATAATACATTAATTCAATAAGTATAAGAGTAGTTTTACTCACGATACCACCCAGACCATTCAAGTCACTGTCCCGTCCTCCGTTCCAGATGGGAGTGTTGCTCACATAGATTTTTGCTTCCATCAACATACAAGAAGCAGGATATATAGACATATGCATAATGGAGTGGGAAAGTGGAGGGTCAAAATAAAAGCACACAAAGGGTATGTTCACATGGCTTATTTTGCCGCGTATTGCGCTATATACACGGCAAACTGTACGCCGCAATTACGGCAATTCATAGCTGTCATACAGAGCTATGAGTTACGCGTCGTCTCCCTGGACGGACAATACGATCATATCATACCATTATGCCATGTGAACATACCCAAAAGCTCACTGCCTATACAGCAGGGCCCTTCCCCAAAAAGGGTGCCCCCTAACCCTGCGATATATAAGCACTCACTGGTTCATGGTAATGAGCCTTTATAAATTTGTACATGCCACTGCCTGTTTTTTTAGTTACCGTATATACTCTAGTATAAGTCGAGTATAGGATGGAAAATGCAGCTGCTACTGGTAAATTTCAAAAATAAAAATGGATACCAATAAAATTACATAGGCAAGTATAGAAGGGGAAAGGATCTCTCCTTAGGCAGAGCCACCAATAAATTGGTTGGTGTGAGGATTTACTCGCCTATCCGACCTCACTGACTGTTTTGCATAAAGCAAAGACTTATGGGAAAAGAGCTGAGGAACTCTACAGCGCACTCTATTGGATGTAGTTATTCTCAATTCACAATGTAGCTCGCAGTAGCTTTGCAAAGTGAAAAGGATTTGTGCCAAACCAGTTAAGTTCAGATGCAGACAGCTGTTTCAGGGTTTTTGCCCCTCGTCAGTGCAGCGTAGAACCTAGGCAGGTATAGTCAGATTAATGTACCCCAAAGGCAGGTGTATGTCCCCCATAAGTATCACCTCTCCTGCTCTCGAGTGCTCGACTTTTCGCTGATGTATTGACACGTAGGTAGCATGATGATACAGCACGCTGCCTGCGCTGGGTACTGTGGAAGGCTGCAAATCTGCTTGCAGTTTCTAGCTGTCCTATGCGAGCAGAGCGCCGCTCTCGCTCCGCAATAGTGTCTCAGGTTGCGCTCCCAGGAGTCTCATACAGCTGAAGCGATCCCCGCCAGTGCCTGGGCCATGGCAGTTCCCGGACGCCGACGGGTGACTCAAGTATAAGCTGAGGAAGACTTTTTCAACACATTTTTTGTGCTGTACAGCCTTGGCATATACTCGAGCATATACGGTACGTCTTTACTGATAGGATCGGCAGCAGAATCTAATTGTAACCAGTCATTCAGTGATCCGTATAAAATCTCTGGTTTCCGTTTCGCCAGCAAATCTGTAAACTGCTTATTCTTCACATCTGCTTGTTGATGGCGAAAAGTTCTTACATGGAATCTGAGGCTTTTGCAGTGTGTTTCGTTAAATTCCCCTGAGCATCGCTCTCTTACAACTTGACCTCTTGCGCTATTACTTCTATTCCTGAAATCGGCTTCCTTCCTGTTTTTTAACCCCCTTTACTGTACAGACATGTGGCAGCTAAGCTGAGAAGCAGTATATGTGCTGAGACGAGCTTTCTGGATATTCTGTCTTTCCTGCTGCTACACTGAGTGTAAATGATTCACATTTAAAGGGCAGATCCATATGTATTTCAGTTTCACACTGCCCAATGTGTACCCTGTTCAAATAATGCACTGTTTGAGGGTGCACTCACATGCTGTGTGCGCTGTATAATGATTAAAGGGACACTACCATCACATATTGACAAGCAATATGTGACTATTATATGTAATTTTCTGGGTAAACATTTGGCAGTTCTTTTTTGTTATATAACTTTTTAAAGTTCCTCCTATGTACATGACTTCCTGATTTGTCTTGACTGCTTTGAAAGCAAGTAAGAGGTGACAGGATTACTTGATGATGCTGTTCCAGGCCCACTACGGGCCAGAAAGGTGTTAGTGTTATCAGCAGGACCTGATAAGTGTGAAGAAAGCCAGAAACTTCCTGGTGCGGGGTAAGGAGTAAAATAACATTTGACTACAGGTTTAGACTACATTAAGGGCGACATGTCCCAATAAGCAAGCGCCGTTTTTTTTGGTCTATTTTGCACCAAAAATACTCGACGCCACATTCTCAGTATAAATGAACTTTCATACACCAAACTAGGTGCATTATACACCAGGCACGACACATTGTAATGCGCCTAAAAAGGTGCATTAAATATAGTAGTAATGATATGCTGTGTGCCTCCATAACGCAATGTGCCAATCGAGGCTCATTACATACACTAGAAATTATATGTAATTACTCCATAACGCAATGCGCCTTAATAGGCGCATTACATACACTAGCACTGAAACCTTAAGTGCCGCGATTGACAATGCGCCTTTTTCAGCACAATGCACCTTTTTCGGCGTATTACATTTACTATGCAAGGTATACCAGATGCCAGATCTTTGAAAGGATCGTACTTTCAGGCGCACTTCACACTGATTAAATCTGCCTAAAATCTGCCGTAGCGACACCACTTTTCAGACATGTCGCCTATAGTGTTTGTTTATGGCCTACGTACGAGCTGTTACAAAAAACAGGATGTTTTTAAGACAATTTGCAAATTTCTATGGGTATTTAATTGTTGATACCATTGAAAGGGCCCTAAGCACTGGTACATCTATGGCTGCAATCGTTGGGTTCCCCTTGGGATAGATTCACAGAGAAATGTTTTTTCCCAGTAAAACATATAACATTTTATTGATATGCATTAAAAACAATACCCAAACTTACAAAAACATTTATTCCAATGATAAATAGCAGACATCTGTGCCTAATTCTGTGATGCCATGATGCTACTACTACTAGTAGCATCATGGCATCACAGAATTAGGCACTACCATATTTGTTATCTGAAGGCATCACTGTCCCCTGATGATCCATTTGGTGAAACGCGTTGGGACTTTATTTTATGTTTTTCCTATCTTATTAGTTATAGGGTGAGCCACCGATAGGCGGGGTCGCCCCTTTTGGGGCGGGTGCTCCTCCTTTAGTAGTGTAAGTTTGTTAGATCTTTTTTGTTCTTTTGCCTTGTGAGGATATTTAAAGAAGAATTTTTCCCAATACAGGCATATGCTACACAGTAACCATATGGTTTCCAGTTTGGCTGTCTCCAGAACTGTGAGTGTATCATTATAATCTATGTGAATAAATTTGTATTGAAGTACGCTACTTTGAGGACTATATATCATCTTTGTGCCCCCTATGTGACTCTTAGATATCTGCTATTTATCATTGGAATATTTATTTGTGTCAGTTTGAGTATTGTTTGTAATGCATATCAATAAAGTGTTATATGTTTTACTGGGAAAAAAAAATTTCTGGACTATATATCAAAATCATTTTTTGGTGATCCCCTTGGGATAGCTTTACTTATTGGAGCAACATTGTTGGGGGATGTGGATTTTCTAGTGCCTGATATATAGCACAATCTCTCTATGATTTGTAACTGAACTGGACATATTGCGCCGTGTGTCAGCAGCGCAGGAAAAGGTGGTGAACGTTTTCTGATGCACAGAACAGACAGCAATGAACTTGATAGAATAGGTTATTGGATGAGGCACACAGCATCGGCTTTGTTGCGTAAGTAAACTGTATTCTGTCCAGGAGCAACCCACCACTCGGCAGTAGTTCTGGAAATAATGTAATAATATCACAGTCCACAATCCAGAATGACTCAGCAGTGATGGCTGAGAGTTTGTTGGACATTAACTCCTGCTTTACTGAAAAAATGGCAGAAACTTATATGGGTCCCTCTAATAAAAGTGTTGTAAAATTGAGTGACTACCTACCTGGACCCCTGTAGGTTTTCCTAACTGAAGTTGCACTTTCCTGAAAATTTAGACTTCTTTTAACTTGAAAGCACTGGAACCTACTTCAAGTAAGCAAAATGGTGTTTGCTAACAATCCTAAAATCTCTGATGCACTTACGATGTATGACAAGCCCCGTAATACATCATAAGTGTTTGAGAGTATATACAGTATACTTTTGTCAACATTTTTTTATTGCTCTAGTGTGCCTAGGATAAAAAAAATGTAGCAACTTTTCAAACAATCCTGAATAAAAATCTCCTCCTGTTGTTTTATGTATATAGCTCCTTTGTAGACCTATTGGTTTACATGGTTACAGACTACAAATAACCCTTTGTGTAGTCTGATCCTGCATTATACTACTCTGTGTAGTAGAACGAGAGTCAGGGAGTGGAAGAACACATGACTGGAAGATAAAACTACACATTGGGTTTTCTATGTATTCTGTAAGGTTTAGGCACATTAGTTTCTGGATACACAAAATAGCAGGATATTTTTTAATAAAGACTAATTTCAATGGTTTTTATTTTCATGCTTGACAATATGCACATATCATTAGTGAAAAGCTAAATGGGGCACTCGGAGACATTAAATGAACATATGGTTACTTTCTGCCCCCTAATGGTGGATTTAACTGCCCCTGTAGCTTTGTCTTAGGGCATCTCATAGAGTCTATACAAGCTCGCAGTGTAAAGCGGTGTCTGGCATTGGGCTATAGATCATAAGTTCACTACATACTTGGTTTCCCTGATATGAGGACAGAGATAAAGTAGATGTGTGAACAGTAGAAACCCCTCCTGAGCCCAACCTTGGACTTTTGTTGATGGGGAATAGTAGCCCCTGGGGACCCAGACCAAAGCTGCTTTTATCTACATTTTTGCTTTTATCTTTAATTTTCCGATGTCCGCCTTCTATTCCATTTAAAGCAATGACATTGTCATCAGTTTTTACTGTCAGTACAGGGCATGGATTGTGTTATCATTACAAGCCATGCTTAGGAAAAAAAAACACTGCCTAAGTTTTTACATTTATTTTGTTATTATTGTGGCTTTTAATGGTGTTTGGCTATAAATTACTCTCTATTTCTGTTGTATGAGTTCATACAGTCACTGCCCATCCCTCCTACTTTTGTAGTGATAAAAATTGTCTTCTCACTTTCCTAGTACTTGATCCTTGTTCCCAGTTTCCCAGTATTTACAAGTTCCCCACTTCCATGGTAGACACTACAGGAACCCCACATCCCTATTAGTCATAGCAGGGCCCTCTAATTTTTCGACGGGGGGTTGTGGATGGGAACAAAGGTTATATATATGTGATCCTTTGTGTCTCTATTTTAATGTATTAATCAGAATAATACCTCACATGTCTTTATATATATTGCACGTAAAAGCTGCCTGTATAACCATACACTTTTTAATATGTTAGCAAATGGCCGCATATATAATCTGCTTGTAAGGCCATGTTCACACGGCTTATTTCAGAACGTATTTACAACGGATTCCGATGTAAATACGTCTGAAATCAGTTTGAAAATCAGTTGCACATAAGTGCCACTAGGGTGTGGCACGTATTTGTAACTGATTTCCCACGGATTCACCATCTACAATCATGTAGATGGTGAATCCGTCCGTAAATAATTGACATGTCAATTGTTTTTCCGTCCGGATTGCCGTCGTCAATCCGGCGGCAATCCGAACGGAATTTTGCGTCGTGTGAACGACGGCCGTATTTTCTATTGAAATCAATAGAAAATAGGCTGTGACTTATTTGGACGATTTGCCGACGGATTGACGATCTCAATCCGTCGGCAAATCCTCCGAATAAGCCGTGTGAACATGGCCTAAAGGACAACTGTTATAGAATGTATTATATGTAATGTCTATTCTACTCACAAGATGGTGCCTGTGTTCAGACACACCCAGATATGCCAAGATGGCTGCCCACCTTAGATGTTTTTCTTCTCTCTAACAAAGAGAGAGGAGGGTCATTTAAAATGTAGATAAGAAGAGCCAATCAAGAGGGTTTATGTTGCTTAAGGAATGTGTACACCCCCAACCTGTTAAAACCTTGAGTGTGTGTAATAAACTTAGAAGAACTCTTTTGTCTGAGAAAGTGTCAGGTAGGGATTTCTTTGGCACGTGTCAACTAATATACTGATGTGGTTCCCTGCTGGAAAGTAGAGCCCTTTTGTGGTTCCATCTACAACATTGTCACAACTTGACCATCTCATTTTCCAAGAGTCCTAGAGGGCCCTCTCATCTTCAAAGAGGACCTGGAGGGCCTCTCACTTTCTAGTAGTCACAGAAGTCCTCTCTCACTTTTCAAGAGTCACAACAGGGCCCTCTCATTTACCAGAACTTATCGCAATACCCTTTCATTTTCCAGGAGTCACAGTAGGGCCCTTTCATTTCCCCAGTAGTCATAGCAGGACCTTCTAATTTTCCAGAAGTCACAGCCAGGGCTGTGGAGTTGGAGTCAATAAAATGGACCTACTCCAATTCCAAAAATATATAATAAATTGGTACAGTTCGTTCAACGCAGTGCCAATAGCAAGAATTGGTTCTTGCCAGTGCTACTGCTCCCATATCTTCAGCCTCATCAGATGCGGATTTTAATTTTGAAAAGTATTTGGATGACATGGAGCAGGCAAAGTGTTGCCGCAGGGGAAAATATTCCACTCCCATAGCAAACAGATTTGACCAGATTTCAGCATAATTTTTCACTTGCTCTCAAAGAAGTAGAAGAGTTCAACCATTCATCAGAACTGACTGTGCCTGAGGCAATTTCTTTATACCCTGAGATTGTTAGGCTATGTTCACACGGTATATTTGCAGGGCGTAATTACGGCCCGCAATTACGCCGTGTGGACGGGGGCGGGGCGGGAGCGGGGGAGTGAGCGGGGAGCCGGCACTTCGCCGGCCCATAGACAATCACTGCTAGCGGTGCATATACGCAGCTAGAAAGTGACATGTCAATTATCTCCCCACCGGGCGGGAGAGGAGACGAAATCCATAGTTCTCTATGAGAACTGTGAATTACCGTAATGAATGGGCCGTTTTCGGCCCGTAATTGGCGCACTTCGGCGTGTAATTACGGACCGAAATACGGCCCATATTAAGCCGTGTGAACATGGCCTTAGAGATGTTGCCCCTGTGGTCACCGCTTTGCTATCAACCCAAGTTAGTGTAGAGAGGCCATTCTCTAGCCTGGAAATAATGTGGTCAGATTTGATGGACGATCTGATAGAGGTGATACTATTTCTCAGAACAAATTCATAGACTCCACAAATGTTGTTTGTAAGTTTTTGTTGAAAGCTGTTTTTTTTTCCACTTACTGCAGCATTTTACATATTTACAATTTATTCACTCTTTTTGTTCTAAAGTTGTATCCAATAAAAATATTTGACGTTCCACCTAAATAGCTTGATTATTGTATCATAAGGTGATAAAAAGACTGATGCTACAATTTTACTACAGTAAAGTTATATCTTAAACATGCGCCATGTATGAGGGAAATGGAGTTAGGGACATTTCAGAGTCGGAGCTTTGGCTTACCGACTCCACAGCCCTGTCACAGCAAGGCTCTATCATTTTTCCAGTAGTCACAGCATGGCCCTCTGATTTTCCCAGTATTTACTGCAGGGCCCTCCTATTTTCTCACTGCAGGGCCATCACATTTCTAGTAGTTACATCAGGGCCCTTTCATTCTCCAGGAGTTAAATCAGGGCCCTCTTATTTCCCCAGTAGTCATAGCAAGACCCTTTTTTTCCTCTCATTTTCCCAGTAATCACAACGGGTCAAAGCAGGGCCCTCCCAATTTTTAGTAGTCAGAGCAGGGCCCTCTCATTTCCAGTACTTACAGCAGGGCCCCTTAATTTACCTGATGTAATAGCAGGACCCTCTCATTTTCCTAGGAGTCACAGCAAGGCCCCCTACATCCTCATAGCAGGAATAAACCCAGTCCATCTCTACTCTTTATAGCCACAGGAGAGATCATTTGTGCTTATGTGTTCTAGCAACTTACACAGTCCCACAAAGTGCCCCTTGTTGGCATTTTATGCATTTATTGTCTATTGCCAGCTTCTTTAGGAAGTTTTCTCTATTGGTATGTAGTAACACAAATTAATTCAGGAGGAGGATATAGCTACTTTGTGCAGCAGGAGGATGCTGTAACTATGCACAACCTGTAGAAATGTACAAAAACACAGCTGCTTTGTTCCAAAAACAGCACCCCACCTGTCCATGGGTTGTGTCTGGTATTGCAGATACGTTAAAAGTGATACCACACAATGCACGGTTTTTAAAAGGGCTAACCACATCTCCCATTCTTAAGTTAGGCTATGTTCACACAGCTAATTGCAGGACGTACAGTACGCCCCGCAATTACGCCGGGTATTCGGCAGCCTGTCGGCCCCATAGACTGTAATTTCTCGTGGCACGTAAGCACTGTGAATAAATGACATGTCTATTATCTCCCCGCGCCTACAATACGATCGTATTGTATGAGCGGAGAGAGGTGGTGTAATCCATAGTTCTCTATGAGAACTGTTGATTACCGTAATGATTGGGGCGCATTTTGCTCGTATTAGAGCGCAGTACGCTCTCAAAACGTGGCAAAATGCGTCCCAAAATAGGCCGTGTGAACATATCCTAAAAGTACGCTACTGTGGCTGTAAGAAAATTAGAGAAAAAAAACCACCACCTACTTCTGTACTGATCTCCGTTCCAGCGATGCCACTGCTGGTCCTAACATGACATTGCCCAAAATCACTTTGGAAGTAAAGGCTCCAAGTGGTGATGCAAAGCAATGTCACGTGCCCGCTGCCGTGAACATAAGCCGACCACCAGGAGCCAGAAGACAAAAGAAGACCCAGGGAGAAGATTGGCAGTGGCATCGCTGGAATGGGGATCATTAGGGAGGCAAGTACAGGCAGTCCCCTACTTACATTGTTCCGACTTACATACGTCCCCTAGTTACAAACGGAGACTTATGGGGCGTGGCTGACATTCAACACTGAGTCACGCCCCATGATAACCAAGTGCCAGCATGCCATAGCTGCACATGGGATACAGAACGTTAGGTGAAATCTTCTAAAACAGGACACAGACAGCAAAAGAAATGTAAAAACTATTCCCTGCACTATCCAAAACTGGAAAAATTAATTACATTTAATAAATATACCTGTTCCGACTTACATACAAATTCAACTTAAGAACAAACCTACAGTCCCTATCCTGTTTGTAACCCGGGGACTGTCTGTATAGGTTTCTTATTATCTTACAGCTGCAGCAGCATACTTTAAAATAGGGAGGTGGACAACCTCTTTAAAAGAGAGCCATGTTTTTCTAATGCTGACAACACCTTGAATCAGGCTCCTTAGAGCGGTGGAAAGAAGTCTCACAGATTGTCACGGAAAGTGTTTTCAGAGGAATAGCGGAAACTGGTAAATAAGGGTGGGTCTCCTTCAAATTCTTTTCTTTCTCTCCTATTCCGAAGAAGTGCAGGTTTGCATGTAATGATACTGACATCCATCAGGTTTTTGCATGTGTGACTCTTGCCTTTAGGTGAGAAAAATACCAGCTGGGAGTGATTACGTGACAGGAAATTGCTTTACCTTGTCATATCATTTACTGTAGTTTGCAGTGAAAACCTATGAGATATAAAAATGAAGCAAATTATATCTCCTGCTTTCTGTAAAAGGACATGTCCATCTTTAAACACTATTTTACAAATTATATGTGGATTTAATCTATATAAAGTCACATATCTTGTACCAATACTAAAATACTGCCTTCAGCCTTTCCCAGAGCAGTATTCACACTGCAACACTGGCTTCAGAGCTGAAATCTGACCGCATTCCTTGTTTTTTTTGTTCTGGTGATTTTGCCTTGTGGGAAGAATCATCTTTGAGCTTCTATCACATGTATGGCCTCTGTTTAACGATGGGACATATTTGTTAAGTGGATGACTCCAACACTGCCAGTAATTTGATGTAGGAAAAACTATGGGCGACGTGTATGAAGCCGGGTGCAAACACACTAGATTGCGCCAGCATGCATGAAAGTTTCTCGCAGCACTTTATACATGAGTCCCTGTCTACGGCAAAATTTGTTTTAGCCATATCACTTTGAAATTGGTATATATTTGTGCAACAGTTATGCGCCACACTTTGGTGCAATCATACGACACACCCTCCGCAAACCTGCTGCATTCAAAACTGTTGTGTCTTGTGCAGAATGCGACAAGTTTGGGCGTACAACTGTTCATACATCTATAGAACAGGACTATGATAGGTTTTTGGCCAGAGAACTGGCGCAGCACCATTCATACATGTCGCTCTTTGGGCTACATGTATGTAAACTGTCCAGGTGTAAAACTCACTTTGTTGCCCATAGCAACCAATCAGAGCTCCCCTTTTATTTCATATAGTGCTATGGAAATATTAAAGGGGGCACTCTGGTTGCTATGGGCAACAAAGTGAGTTTTAGACCTAGAGAGTTTTCATACATGTGGCCCTTTGTGTCCTTCTGCTTTGTAGGAGCTCAGCTAAGCTGTTAGGAAGTTCTGACAGCAAGCTTGTTGACTGTTTCCAATATAATATGACGTTTTACACAAATATGAAAAATTCTCCATGCAATTGCACTTTAGGCCCCATTCACATCACATTTTTTATCTCTGTTTAATGTATACATTAAACGGATACGTTTCTAAAGACCAAAAACATTCAAATTGCCTCTGTCTCTATTTTTTTAACATACACATTAAACGGATGTGCACAAAGTTTGCATTCATTTTTGACAAAACAGTATCCTTTCTAATATTTGTTGTTAATATTGAATTTTTTAAATAGTTTTTTATATGCAAAAATTTATTTTTAACTTGTGCAAATGTAGTGCTTTATGTTTGCACGTTCGTCTATGAAGCTCATATTTAAAAAAAAAAAAGAAATAAAAAAAAAGAAAAAAAAAAAAAAAAAAAAAAAAAAAATATATATATATATATATATATAATATATATATATATTATATATATATTAAATATATAATATATATATATAAAAATTGATTCAGCACTCAAAACACCAAAAGAAAAATGGGTGCCAGCAGAAAGGTTTCGACCAAAAAAAACAAATAAATAAAATAGATATATCCACAGCACTCCAATTTGAGTATAAAAGTGAAAAAATCAGTGCTTTATTCACCCATATGGCAACATTTCAACTGCACAATGGAGTCTTTTTCAAGCAAAGTGATACAGATATAAGAGGCAATATATACCATAGTGAATCAATTACATACAAAATGAATCAATCATGTGTATCATATAATAAAACGTGAAATCCATACAGTATAAAATTATTAATCCATTGTACAGTGTAACAATAATAACACATAAATTTATAAAAATATATAAATATACACCACAGTACAAATCAAAAAAGTATATAAGATATAATTACTTAATTAATCCATCACAAGTGTTAAATATTATAATCAAAAAACCATGTGTATATATATATATATTGTGTGACCATTTTTGAAAAAGGGCAAAAAAGTGTGATAATCTAAACTTTTTCATCTTTCACAAAAAAACGCATACAGACAAGTGGGGCAACATTTTTAAAAGTATATACTGTTGAAATACATTTTCTTCAGTATGGTCTATGGATCTGTTGTGCTATGTATTTGAATACCTTTTTAGGCATAATGCATATTCTCAGTAGATGCCAAAAACGTGATGTGAATTGGGTCTTACTTTTATTTATATGTCTCTGGAAATCCCATTCATGTTATCATTTCCTCATCTCAAGGACCGTTCATCCTGATATTCCTGGTGCAGAACTGCATTTATAAATTTAGTAGAGAGGAGCAGGTGCCGACATACGGCAATTTCCTAAAAATATAGATTTATTTGCAGTTCACAGACTGTAGAAACGGTGTTCACAAACGTATGTGACACTGTAAATGGCTCCCACTAGAAATCCAGCATCTAATAAGCTAGGAATGCCAAGACAAAGTAGTAAGAAGTAAATATAGGATATTTTTAGTGGAGTTGCCCTTTAAGTTTGAGACCCTTCTCCCCTTAAAATTCTGGCCTGCAATGTTTACATAATAAGGTATCTCTAGGGACAAACAGTCGATTTTGCCGTTTCTCTTCAGTTGCAAACATTGGTGACCCTTAGATCCCCTACTTGGCAGACCTCACTCCCAGATGTAGAGGCTCTGCACCGTCAGATAGTATCATTGGAATTTGAGAAACTCCAAAATGTTGCACTTTGGCGGCTCCTGATCACTGTTTGTTGTGAATATAGAGCAGGACGCAGTAAATATTTTACATTCTAAAGTAAATATTTTATCTGATTTCATGAGTAAAGTTCCATTCCAACCTCACCGTCAGATTTGCTAGGTTGTGTAATGGCTGCTACTAGGTGTCCAACTTACATTGAAGGGTCTCCTAAACCAAACATTTAAAGGTTATATCCGTTCGTGCAAACTTTTATTTTTTTTGTTATTCCAATGCATCTAAACTAAAAAAAAATAAAACTCTGTAATTTCCTAGAATTTTGTGTATACAGCCCCAATGCAGACCTTTTTTTTCTTCCATGATAGCAGGCTACAAACAAAATCTGTATAGTCTATACTCTCTTCTTCTGCATAATGTATTTTAGGGACAGTAGGAGAAAACACAACCACAAGGCCATACTTACAGCTCAATGGCTGGACTATAAACTGAAGGAGGCAACACAAACCCCTGTGCTACTTGGGAAAGATATAACAGGTGCAGATAACTAAAAAGCAAAAATCACACATCCCCCAAAAGGGGAACCAAATGAAGTAAAAAAAAAAAAGCAGATGAAAATACCTTTACACAGTATGCAAAAAAGCCACGTGTGTGATACATGGGGGGGGCTGCACAAATACCCAATAAGACAACCATTTCGGGGTGGTTTTTGGTATAATTTTAATAGAAAGGGGGAAATACGTGTGGGCACCATTTTCACTTACACCGTGCGTTCACTATTCGATTGGGCGGCTTCCTGCACTTTTGGGGTCTCCAAACAAAATTACTTTACACCCTCCGCCCCCATATTTGGGCAAAAATTTCATACTGGAAAAAAAACCCCAAAAAATAGGGCATTGATACATCCACTATGAAAAAAGCTCTAAATCACATCAAGGTTCCTCATTTCTTGTGAGTCCCTACACTAACAATTTTTCAGAAAAAAACCAGAAAAATGGGGCATTTCTTAATCAAAAAAAACCCAACAAAAAAGGGCCCTACTTACGCTCAATGCTGGGGCTAAAAACTGAACCAAGCAAGGGGGAATACAAGCCCCCTTCATGTGGGAAAGATATAACAGGTGCAGATAACTAATGAGAGAAGCTCACACACCCCTCTTACCAGGGGAAAAAAATGAATGATAAAAAAAAAATCAGAGGAAAATTCCCCATTTTTACACAGTATCAAAAAACCACGTTGTGAAAACATGGGGAGAATGCACAAAACCGATAAGACAACCACTCACATCCTTTTTTTCATGAGTGGGGGGTTTGCTGTATAATAATTTCATATAGATAAAAGGGGCATATACGGTTGGGGGCACCCACCACTTACACCTATGACACCTCTACATTCCCAAATTTGGGGGGGTGCCTAGCACTTTTTGGGTTCCAATCAAAAAACTTTACCCCTCTGCTCCCCAGTAGTTAGGGCAAAAAATTACATACTGGAAAAATACCAAAATATAAGGTATACAGTGGCCACTATACGCAAGCTCGCAAACCACATCAAGGTGCCTCATTTCTCGTCCCTACACTAACAATTTGCAGAAAAATCACAGAAAAATGGGACATTACTTACTCAAAAACACAACAAAAAGGCCATACTTACAGCTCAATGGCTGGACTAAAGACTGAACCAAGCAGGAGGCAATACAAGCCCCTGTGCTACTTGGGAAAGATATAACAGGTGCAGATAACTAATAGGCAGAAGCCCATCGACCCATCCACCTGGGGAACAACTAAATCATGAAAAACTGCACATTGGATAATAATCAGTTCACACCAGTATTCAAAAAAGCTACAGTATAATACATGGAGAGACTGCACAAATGCAAAAATACAGATAAGACAACCACTCATACACCTTCTATGCATGACGGGAGTGGTTACTGGTATTATTATTGCATATAGATAAGGCGATACAAAGGGTGCCATTTATACAGATACGTGTGGTGCACCATGCTGGCTTACAACTTTTGATGCCTCTACTATTCGATTGGAGGGGTGTTTGAGCTTCTGCTCATTAGTTATCTACACCTGTTATATCTTCCCAATTAGCACAGGGGCTTGTGTTGCCTCCTACTGGGTTCAGTCTATAGTCCAACCATTGAGCTGTAAGTATGGCCTTGTGGTTGTGTTTTTGAGTAAATAATGTCCCATTTTTCTCAGATTTTTCTTGAAAGTAGGAGAAAAATGGTAGAAGTTTGACAATGGAGACACCATACGAGCATTCAATCAAGGCCTATTGAAAAGTCACACCTTTTATCAATACATTGGACCTTCCTTACAGTAACCTGTAACCTCTACACCCCTTTTATTAGTGCCCATGTAGAAAGATGTAATTAACATGACTGTATAATTTCTATATGTTGGAAATCTCTGAGGTATCAGTACAGTGTAGAAACCATAATGTAAGGGTAAATTTATATAGGGGAAATTTGCTGCAGATTTGGGTGTGTAACTGCAGATTTATTGCAAATTTTACTGCAGATTTTTCTACATTGTATTCAATAAGTGAAGGCACAATCTTCAGTAAAATCTACAGATAGACCGTTCCTGTGAATTTCACTTCTGAGTATTGAAGTCGATGTAGAAAAATCCAAAGTTAAATCTTTGGTAAATCCATAAACAATCCATGACAAAATCCACACCAGATCCACTCTATAAAGAACATATCCGTAGGGTGAATGCACATGGGAGAGATCTTTTCTGCAGAAAGCCGAAATGTAAAGTTGTACCTCAAATCATATGGATTCTGGTTCAGCGGGGAAAATCTGCTGTAAACCTGCTATAGACATTCACAAAAATTCACTGGCAATCGTTTTCCACCAAGTAGGCATGAGCTTTGTAAAGGTACGTTCACACGGCGTAATTGCGACGCGTACAGTATGTGCTGCAATACGCCGGGTGTTTTGGGAGTCAAGCTGATCAGCGCGTATTCCCAAAGCACGCGGGGGCCAGCAGCCCGCCGGCTCCATTGACATGCATTACTCGTGGCACATAATCGCCGTGATTAATTGACATGTCACTTATCTCCCCACATCATATTGTACGTGTGGGGGGACGAGGTGTAATCCATAGTTCTCTATGAGAGCTATGGATTACTGTAATTGCGGCGCGCATCTCGCCGTGTATTAAGCGCAATACGCGGCGAAATACGCCCTCAATTACGCTTGAAAATATGTATGTATGTGAACATACCCTAACATTCCATCCATATGGCTGATACTATTATCCATTTCAAATGGTATATACACCAAATTCACATATAAAATCCACAGCAAATCTGTCCTGTGTGCAATCACCCTTAGGTTTTGTCTACACGACAGAGGTAAAATACCATCGGATCCTGTTATAGAATCCAATCGGTTTTTACAATCGTTTTGTTTGCTCTGACTTTGCAGTCGGTTTTCGCCTGGCCCATAAAATGTAAAAATTTCGCCGTTTTCCGCCAGATTATAGAACATGTTCTAAGTTTTTTTTTTATTTTATTTTTTTATCGGTTTTTATTCCAACTCAAAACCCGAGCGCTAGACTGCTGCTCGATTTCTTTTGGGGGAATGGGGGGAGGGTTTACATTTTAATTTTTTTTTACGGATTCTAAATACTGAAGTCTCATAAAATCCGTCTGCAAACCAATGCCATGAAGACAGAGCCTTAGGGTGCATTCCCACGGCAAAGACAAAATACCGGCCGGATTTTGCAACTGGTATTTTGTCTTTTCTTGGCACGTAGAGGGACGGATTTTGTCAGCAGTTTGCGGATTCAAGCCGTCCCCTTTCACACCCACATGTTGATGTTCTGCCTGAAAACCGGGCGGTGGAAAATCCGTGCACGGATTTTCTGTTTAATTTAATGTAAAAGTTTGACAGTCGGTTTACAGATGATTTTCAAATCTGAGAACCCTTGTCGTGGGGACAAGCCCTTAGGGTATGTTCATTTGGGGTGGATCTACTGCAGATTTTCTGCAGAAGATTATCAGAATAAACTCCAAATTGTTTTTGGTGCTGATTTTGTCGTGGAATTATTGCAGATTTTACTGTGGGTTTTCCTACATTTTATTCAAAGGATTATGAAAAATTTCACTAAAATCCCGAAAACCTTTACGTTGGGTTTGCCTTCGCCCCAATTTTAAAAAAATCCATTTACTTTTTGGATTTTTTGGGTGCACATTTACAGAAAAATGTAGTATTTTTTAAATTATGGAATTTTTTTTTACCAAAAAATGGGCAGAAAATTTCTGACCACGGGTGAACGTACCCTAATAGTGAATGCAGGGGGTAACACCCCCTGTTTTAGGGGCCTTTCAAAAGCCTTCATAGAAATAAAGGGTTTTTTGGGGTTTCATTTTGACTAAAACCGAACCCCACCCCATAAATCATTGTACATTTTGTGTGCCAGAAATAGAATGTAATGCCCCTTTTTCCTTTTGGGAATTTAATTTTTAGATGTTGAAACCAAAATTGAAATTTACAGCCGGGTGCCCAGCATTTTTAAGGGGGAAATTTTGGGAAAAAATTTTTTTATTATTTGTAAAAATAGGACATTTTCTTATTTTTTGAGGCCTTTTTTTAAAGGGTTTGAAACCTTTAAATCTTAAATTAAATTTCCCACCAATGTTGTTTTTTCATAAAGGTCGACCCTTTTGGAGGGGGCCTTTTTTCCCCATTTGCAACCATGAAAAAACCCTTTTAAATTGTTTTTTTTGCTATTTAAAATTTTTTTTTAGTTTATATTCTCTGCAGGGGTGGAAAAAAAAACTTTTTGGGGGTCTGGAAACTTTTACAACTTTGGGTAGCTGCTGGTGCCTGATCTTAGGGGGGGCGTTCACCCCGGCAAAGAAAAAAGTACGGTCAAAATTTTCTGAGGGTATTTTGTTTTTTTTTGGGCCGCAGGGGGACGGCTTTTTTTCCAGTGGTTTGGGGGGATTTCAAGTCAAGCCCCACTTTTTTCGGGCCCCAAAACCCGTCCGGGAAGAATAACATGTTCAAGTTTTCGGGAAACCCGTTGGCATTATAAAAAACCGCCCCCGGTTTGGAAAACCCCTTTCACGTGGATTTACTGAAACGGTTTTTCCCTTTTTAAAAATAAATTGTAAAAGGTTGACAGGGGTTTTAATAGAGGGTTTTTCAAACCCAAAAAAACCCCCTGAAAAACCAAGTAAAAACCCTTCCCCTTTTGGGGAAAAAAACTTAAGTTTTAAATGACTTTTCTTTGTTTTTTAACAGGGATTTTCAAAACAAATGCATTTTAATAAAGGATTTCAAGCGGGGGGGGCGGGTGGACCCCGAGCTGGCTTTTTTTGCGGGAGTCGGGGGTCGTCTTAAAAAATGGACAGACTCCAGACTCCCAAAATATAAAAAAAAAGTTGGCCCAGTTACTTCGATGCAAAGAGCAAGGGGAAAATTTGGGGTCCGGCCAGTGCTACTGCTCCCATATTTTCAGCCTTTCACTTTGGGAATTTAAATTGTTGAAGGGAAGCAGGAAAGCGCTGCCCCCGGGGGAAAAGATTTTTGCCCCCATGGGCAAACAATTTTTCGGGCCAAAATTTTTTTCACTCTTTTTTCCCAAAAAAAGGTAGAAATTTTAAAACCTTTCCCCTAAAAACCCGACTGGGCAAGGGGCAATTCCTTTAAAACCCCGGACATTGTTAAAAATTTCCACATGTGGTCACCGCTTGACCCCAACCCCAAGTTTTTGCATGAGGCTACTTAACAAAAAAACCCGGGTCATCTTCCCTTTTTTAAAATAAATTGATTTGGAAAGTATTTAGCATTTTGCTTATTTTTCCTTTTTTGCTCCCTAAAAAAAAGTTTTAAATTTTTTTATTATTTTGTTAGTTTTTTTAAAAACCCAACCATTTTTTTTTTTTTTCCCCAAAGCACTCCCGGGAAACCTTTCTGGGCTCTAAAACCCCAAAAAACTCAAGCAAAAATCTTGCCAAAATCTAATCCCAGGGTCTTTTTCTACCATTCCCAATGTTGGTCAGACGGGAAACTTGGATCAAAAAACAGTTTTTTCCTTAAACTCTACCCACAAGGGGATCAAAAGATAAAAAAAATTTTTTTACCCTTTTGTTTTGTCAGTGTCTTTTCAACCCCTAAATAGCTTTTTTATTTTTGTCATAAGGTAAATAAAAGGCCTGATTTTCCCAAAAATTTTTTTACTACATTTAAAGTTATAAAACTTAAACATCGCCGTGTATGAGGGATCGGAGGTTTTTTGGGAAATTGAGGGGTCGGAGTCGGGGTTTTGGCTTCCCGACTCCACAGCCCTGATTTCAAGACATTTTCTGTGTTGATTTCCTCATCAAAATCCTTGCGTGAAACGACAACCACTCATTTGACTGGGATCCGTTTTTCCCGTCACAAGCCCAACTACACTGTGACGTTTTCATACCACGGATTAAAAATCTGTCCAATTGGGCTAACCCGCGTCCTAACCCAAAGGTTTAAAGAAACGCAAAAAAAAATTTTTATATGGGTTTTGTGTTTTTCCTATTTGTAATTATAAAAAAGTGATTTTTTCTGGATTTTTTTTTTTTAAATTCTATTGTTTAAAAATTTCCCTCCCCCTTAAAAATTTAAATAGCCCTTTCATGTCTTTTTCAGGGGGCAAACGACCCAATGGGCTAAAAAACCCGTTGCCCCCCGGGGACGGCACCAGGTTTTTCCCCCCAGTTTTTCGGGGGGGGGGGGGGTTTTTTTGGTTTTGCAAAACCGGGGTGGAAATTTTTAAAAAGGGGGCCCCTCAAATGGAAAACCCCCTCTTGGGTTCCCCACTCCCAGGGTTTTCCACCCGGGGGTTTTTTTAAAGCCCCGGCCCCCAAAAAAACTTAGAACTTGTTCATTTTTTTCCGCCCCCGGTTTTGGGAGGGAAGATAATAATAATTTTTTATTTATATAGCACCAACATATTCCGCAGCATTTTTAAAATTTTTAGAGGGTTTTAACAAAAAAGGACATTACACATTAAAAAAACTTAAAAATGAAAACGGGGTTTGGAGGCCCTCCCTCGCTGGAGGGGCCTTACAATCTATTATGGGTTTTTGGGGGAAAAAAAGGGGTTTAAGAAGTGAAAGGGTTTACAATGGCCATCCATTTTTTAAAATGGGGAGGGGGTTTACAAAAAAATTTGGGGTTGCCCCTGCCACCCAAAACGAACATCATATACAGTTTAATGCCTGTGGTGCCCTATTGTAGGGAGTGAAAAAATGTGTGTGATGGCTTAGGGGTCTTGTGGGCCCCGGTGAGAAGATGTATTTCAAAGGCCCTCTTAAAACCTTTAGAGTTGTGAATGGGGGCCGACGCCCGCGGGAGCATATTTTCCCTAGAACGGGGCCGCACGTGTGAAATCTTTGGAGGCGGGCAATGGAGGTTCGGAAAGATTGAGGGGTGTAACCCCGATATCATTTTTCAAGCGGAGAGCACGGGGAGGGGTAGAAAAGAGATGAGGGGAGATGTAGGGGGGAGCAACACTGTAAGCTTTATGGTTTGAGTTTTGAGGGTTTTTGTTGTAATCTGTACTGAATAGGGACCAGTGGGAGGGGACTGACACAGGTAGAGGCATCAGGGAATGGGCCTTTGGGAAAAAAATACAAACCTGGCGGGTGCATTCAGTACAAAATTTTAAAAGGGGCGATTTGCCGAGAGGGGAGAAACCCATAAAACAAGGGGGTTGCAGTAGTAAGATAAAAGGGGAAAAAAGAGCAACAATGAGGGTTTGACAGTTTCCCCCAGTGAGAAAAAATACGGAATTTTTTGGGGATGTTTTTTGAGGTGCAGATACAGGAGCGGGCAAGGGATTGGGGTAAGAAGGGGTTTGAAGGAAAGATTTGAATCTAGTAAACCCCCAAACAGCGGGCCTGTTTCCAAAGGGGTTATGGTTGGGGGCCACAGACTGAGACAGAAATGGCAGGGTAAGGGTTTGGGTTTTTGGGAAATGGTGGAAAGACAAGAAATTCGGTTTTAGTTAGGGTTTAAAATTTTTAGATGGAAGAGGGCATGATGTCAAAAACAGCGGACAGACAGTCACTGGGGGTTTTTTTAGCAAAGCAGGGGTGATTTTTTTGGGAGGAGGGTTTATAATTTGGGGGGGGCATCAGCTAAAAGAGGTACTGGAAGCCCCAAAAATTCTGAGGTTTGTCCCAATTTGGGGGGTTGGGAAGTGGGAAAAAAAGGGGGGACCCAAAAACGGACCCCCGAGGAACCCCGACACAAGAGGAAGAGGGAGGAGGTAAACCCCAAATTGGGCACTGGGAAAGGGGGCGGCCCCGAAGGGAGAAAGAACCAAAAAGGGGACCCGGGGGGTCCTTGGGGGCCAATGGTGCCCGAGGGATGGGGAGGAAAGGTGGTGATCCACAGTTTTCAAAACTGCAGAGAATCCAGGGGAAGCAGGGAAAAAAGATTTTGCCCTTTTGATTTGGCAAATGATGGGGATCATTAGAGACTTTAACCCAGACATTTTTCTTTTGGAGTGTAGGGGCGGGAAACCCCGATTGCAAAAGGGTCCCAAAAGAGAGGGTTTTGTAGAGAGATAAACGGATTAAACGGGGGTAGACCAAGGGGTTCCAGGGGTTTTGAATGAAGGCAAAGGGTTAAAGACTGGTCGGTAGTTTGCAGCGCAGGGTGGGGCCAAGAGGCTTTTTAAGTAAAGGGGTTAGATTGGGTGTTTAAAAAGAGGATGGAAAGAAATCCCATAGAAGAGAAAGGTTAAAGATTGACAAGGGAGAAATGAAAAGCTGGGGAGAGACGGGCAAAGGGGGGGAGGGGAAGGGTCCCTAAGCATGAAGATGAAAATGGGCTTGTGAAGGGGGGGGGGGTTTTTCCTGCAAAACCGCAGAGAAAAACCGTCTCCCGGCGGCCGTGTGCACGGCACGAAATCAGTGCAAATACCGGTCGAGATTTCCGACCGGTATTTGCACTGTGCCCTGTGAATGACCCTTAAATGGGCCCTAACCCAAAATGCCCCCAAATCCATCCTCAAGGGCCCCAAAAAACCCGGGCATTTTTTTGGGGGTTTTCCTTTAGCATGCCAGGGGATATAAAATTTTGGGTGGGACAGGTTTTTATCATTTTGGTCCATTTCATTCTTTTGGGGGATCCTAAAAAATGGGAAACCCGTTGGTTTGGGGCCCGAAAGGGGCTGGAGTTGGGGAACACTGTAGTAGACTGTGTTCACACAGACATCAGAGACTCTGTCAGAAGTCTTGGAAGATTTGACTGGAAGAAAATAAATGTGGAGCGGTTTCTTCTGCCAAAATTACAGAAATCAAGACTGAACCCAACCCAAAACCCCATTTTTTATCGAAGGAACCCCCGGGCAAAAAAAAAAATGGGAGCGTGCCGGGGTTTCCCATTTAATCCCAAAAAACCAAAGACACAAGAGTGAACAAAAATTTAGACTATGTTCAGAGGTAGCAGATTCTCTGTGGACATCTGCAGTACCTTACATGACCGTACAAGTGATAAGGATTGCTAAAATTCCTTCCACATGTAGCAGAAAAGAATCAGCATGGAAATTAGAACATGTTACATATTTTAAAAATCAAAAGCATGTTCATTGTTGTGCAGAATAGCATCAAATTTTCACTGTGGGTGTCACCCTTTGAAGTAAAATCTGTTGCAAAATTTCTACTTGCAGGCAGTTACCGCAGAATGTAATAAAGGGAGAGAAGCTAAGCCCCATTATATACAGATTTATATGATTTGGAACAGGATTTCTGAGTAAAAAGCAGAGAAAATTCTGATAAAACTCCTTAAAAAAATAGTGGAAGTTCTGTTTACACCGCCCACATACAGTGATTGACCGCCTTCCCTGTATCGGTGTGTTTACAGATCTTAGTCAATCACTGCATGTGGGCAGGGTAAGCAATACTTTCAATTTCACTTTTAAATTTTTCTCTGCTTTAATTCAGAAATGCAGCACAAATCATATAATCCTGTACAGGTTTACAGGTTTCCTTTAAAGAAAAAATATCAACATACCATTGAGAAGATTGAGTCCCTTGTTGTCACGATGACTCTAGGAATGGAAGGTGGATTATCTCTGGTTACCGCGTGACCTACGCTGGGGAGTGGAGTCTAAGGTGCCCCTTGTTTTGCCAGAATCCGCTACAAAGCAAGGTGGACTTTGCCGCAGGGAATCCCCCAGGTCACTACACCCGACGCAGGTCGTAGCGGTGACAGCCGAAGCAGGAGGCGTAAACACAGAGCCGGCCCAAATATGGACCAGAAGCTAGGATGGACAGACTCGGCAGGAACAGCACGTGGTGGACGAAGGTCAGATAGGACTGGTGTAGACAGGAACAGGGACACAGACAGTAGTGTAAATAGTATTCACTAGGGAGTGCACAACAGGACTTCACTAGGAAACGGACACCAACAACTGGGCACAGACGGAATCCCTAAAAAGCCCCTGCCCAAATGCCATAGGTGGAGAGAGAATTGCCTGCTGTGTGCTGGCCCTTTAAATCTAGGAGACCAGCGTGCGTGCGCCCCTAGTGGCCAGCAGGGAAAGTGCGTCCAGAAGCAGGAGGAGACAAAGCAGCGTGCCGATCGAGGAGGAAGCAGGACGGGGCAAGTTGAGTATAAGCGCAGCGGAGCGAGCTCTGGGAGCGGACGTGCCTGCGGCAAGAGGCCCAGACCGCGGCACGAGGCTTTCCAGGAGCCGGGTGACAAGCGCGGCCGGGAGTCGGACATCAGCGCGGAACCTTACACTTTTTTCTGAATATTTTTCTAGCTTTAAAGTGATTTTCTCACCACAAAGATTAGCTTTCAACATGTAGGAGACTTTTTCTAAGTACATTAGTCTTTTGATATTGTCAGGAAATAAGAGAGATTTTATCTGCTGTGAATGCACACAGGTTTCTCTGCTTACCATCCTGCTCTCCCGTCCTTATTAGACAGAGAGCACAGAGTGATGTCACCATGGTCGGAGGGAGCAGAGACTTTATCTTTAACAATATCAGTTTGTTTACAGAAATGCAATTATTTTCACTCCTTGGAGATTTGCAGCTTTGTTTAAACAGATTAAATCTCCTGAACTTATGTCTTTGTAATGTCTCAGCTAGTTATGGAGGAGCTTAATATGTATACAGGAAGAGACCACCAAGGCAATTTATTGGCTGCAGATTCACATGACCAGTGATGTTCATTAGTCGTGTGATACTGCAGCTAATCACTGACCTTAGCACTCTCTTCCTCTATAAACAGCACATGGTCATTGAGGTTCATGCATTGGCTGCACTTGTAACATGACACCAATTAGGCGTGTTCAACGGCTTAATTTCGCGGATTGTCGCGTACTCTCGACGGTTTGCGCTTGAGTACAGCGCCAATCGTCGCAGTAATTACGGGTAATCAAGGCTCTCATAGACAACAGTGGATTTGCTCGGCTCCTTCCCGCTGGCGAATAGGCCGCGGGGCGGAGAAGATGCATGCAATTATCAGGCGCAATTCGCGCGTGGATAATGGAAGTCTATGGGGCGGCGGGGCAGCCCGAGCCCCACTTATTAAGCCGGACTTGCGAGGGCAATGGTGAAATTGGAGAATTAGCGTTGTGAAGGGGCTTAAGTATGTCATCGGTGTGGAGCAGTGCTGAAACAGTGGCAGCTTCACAGGTGAGTTTAATTTTTTTATTTTTTTTATTTTAACCTATCGGGAGAGAAAAGTAATGTAAAACCTGTTAATATACAGTTATTATCAGAGTTCACAGTCTGATTAACTTTCCAGGCAATGTATTGTTTCATTATCTTGTATGTGTATTATCTGATCTATTATTAGTGATATAACTTACAATCGGGAATATTATCCATTGAGACCTGTAAAATTAGCTTTTTATTCGTTAGTAAGAAGTTAGCGAAAAAGAATAGAGAAAAAGTTTGGTCATTATGTTATACATATGAAATGGAAGAACATAAAGGGGTCTATCACTCTTGTGGGGTTCACAATTTAGCTCTTAGGATGATAAAGGTGGCACTGAGAGAAAATCACTATCCTGCCCTGTTGTGTGAATAACTTGGGGGGAAATGTTGGTGTGAAATGTCTTGGTTAAGACTTTTCTTGTTGCATAGCAACCTATCAGAGCTGCTTTCATTAACTAGATAACTCCCAAAAAACTGAAGGGTTCTTGCATTGGTTGCTATCCATGTCCCCCTTGTCGTCTTCTTCCTCAACAATGGCAGTTTTTTTTTGTATATTTTAAGGTTCTGAGATAAGAGCCCTCATGGACCTAGATGTTAGTCTCTATTGGTCTAATCTTGGTGAGGCATACTATCTATAAAGCTCAGGATGTTGAACTGGGGGTGATAAAACTCCGAGGAGGCGCATCTAGAAATTTACGGGGTTATCTTCTACGAGCAGATTTATGAGTTGCGCCATTTTTGTTAATACATTCGGAAGACAAGAGTTATACAGGCGCTTTTTCGTGCCATAACATAAAGGCATACAAGGTGTTATTTCTAACTAATACATTAAAATTGGGAGACACACAAGGATCAAATACATAACCTTTGTCACTTCACACAATACTTTTAGAGAATGAGATTTTTTGGTTTTTTTTAGCCATATTGAATACGGTTAAAAGTGTCACTGATATGAGGAGAACCGTACAAAAGTAGCTGTTACTCTTAGGGCTAGTCCCTGCCAGGGTTTTCGGCCGGTTTTTCAGCGGTTTTGGTTTTTTCAGACCAACTGAAAAAAAACGGCGAAAATGAGCACAACTTGGGCTCTATCGGACAACGTTGCGAGACAGTCACTGCAGGGTTTTCGGCCGGGGTTTTGTGCGGCGGACCGGCGAAAAACATTGAATGCAATTCTTCAGCGGTTTCAGACGGAACATGATGCATCTTCAATGGGAGGGGGGAGGGCGTTTCGATATCTGTGGCGAAAAGGCGCCCCTCCCCTCCCCCGCGGCGTGGGGCCGGGCAAAACGGGGACAAATACGGTGGGCAACGGCCAGTATTTGTCCATGCGTGTAAAGGGCCTAAGGGTTGAACTTGTATGAAAGGAAGGTGGTTACTGTGAATAGGTCGAGTTCACATTTTCGAGTCTCATGTTATAAGGTGATGTTTGAATGGGTTTTTTGGTCAATTCTAAAATTTGGTGGTGTAATCAGTGTCGGATGGGGGGTCTGGGGCCACTATGTAATGAAATGTTACGGGCCAAAACATTGAACATTGGCACATCTAATGGGAGGGAGGGAGGCTGATCTGCTCATCAGCGGGAGAAAAGCCGTCCCTCCTCCCCCCCCCCCCCGTGGGTAGGACGCAAAATCGAACAATTACGGACGCCGCAGGTATTAGTCCAATGGTATAAACTTGGCCTTACCTTCTGAGAAAATCATTCCAATGGAGTCACAAACGTTGGCTGCGTTATTTGGTAGTGAAAAAATGCCAATATCTCCAAATGCAAATACAACCTAATGATCACATTTTGTCCGTGACTAATTGCAGATTCACTAATTTAGGGACAATTTTAAGTTAAGAGTGAAAATCCCTTTAGGTTCGTGCTTAGGATGTGTTTGCAGTTATTTTATCGAAGAGCCGATATTTGGTATATTGTGTGGCTGTGTTCACATTCTAACATCTGGGGCACATTGACAGTGAAAGTAATTCCTCCTTTCCACGGTCTATTAAGATGTTAAGACTCAGTACATGGATTTTATGTGTTAATTAAGATCATGGATCAGACTGGGGGAAGACTTATCCAAGAACCCAGGCAGAATCCTTGGACGGTCTTGTCATTGCGAAAGTGCGTGTGGCTTCTGTCACTATAGTCTTGCATTTCTATGCGTAACAGGACCGCGTAAAGGCACTGTTATCATGAGTTGACGTTGAAAAAATTCCAAGTTTGTATTTCTTAGGTGCTTGTTGATCCTCGGCCAAAACTCTATTTGGAAGAGGCATATCTGAGAATCTGCTTGGATTGCACACAAATCATGTTCCCTGGCTTGGCTGCTGAGCACAGAGCGTTGATGGCATATGATGATGACAAATGCCGGTCTTTGGGTTAGGCTATGTCTGCACGGCACAAGTTATAATTCCATCAGAAATCTGACGGTATTTTAACTTCACGGTACTGCGGTTTTCGGTGCACTTATACAGTCGAACAGTGCTTGCGGTGGTTAATCTTTAACAAGGCCTTTGGTACAATTTCGGACATTCCGTTGTGCAAATATTTTTGTCTTGTTTCTGAAAACCTGAAGACTTTTTTTCTGTTTCCTGTGAAGTTAGATGGAATCCATTATTCACTCTTGTCTGCCACTTTTGGGATCGAGGGCAGAGGCTGACTGTATTACTCTTCCCTAGGGTCTAAAATTTTATAAAAGTTTGCTTCCAATACTTTAGTTTTAGTAGTTCAGGCAAGTGATATTGTAATTCTATTAGCATTTAGATGTTGTATACATAAGGGGATTTTTTTATACAAATTAGCTTTTCACATGAAGGGATATGTAATGAAGACTTTTTTTTAGATACACAGTTATTGATTTTATTTAGCCGAAGATAAGAGATTTTTATGATCTGGAGTGACACACAGTATTCTATATGATTATGGTTTCTTACTAATCTGCTTATCTTGAATAGAGAGAGATTTAGAGCAGATATTGACGTATTCCATGGATAACAGGAGCTCACTCCTCAGTTACAGCAAGTATAATCTCTACAAGATTAATCTCTGTTTACAGATTAAAGCATTTCTTTTGTCTACAGCCACATTGTACTGTTTGTTTAATCAAGTATAAAATCTTTACCTTTGAGCGATGAGCGGAGACAGGCAATTCTCCTCACATCTCCACAAGCAAGATTTCGTCGAAAACAGATCGAAGAATGTGCTTTTAAAATGTTTTTTTGCGGGCGGAAAAACCACCGGACGGTAAATCCGTGCAGTGGGGATTGCTGCACTGGTTTTCCGTAGGAGCCATTGTGTATTTTTCGGTGTTCTTTAAGCGGTCTGCAAAACCGCAAACAGCCTGAAAAATGGACCGACAAACCCTCTGCAGTGGGGAATGCGACTGCTAGCTTACTTACCGAGAAGCTATATGTACGGACTGTTTAGAACAACATAGCCTGAAGAGGGACGAGTGAGAGTAAAGGCTTGTGGACTCAGCTGAAACATATGCGAGACTACCTTTCTAGAGCAGTGATGTAAGTGGAGTGGCATGTTACGCCCGATAGCTGATTTACGTTTAGAGGAATCATATTTGGAAGAGAATGAAGTAAAAAGAAAAGAGACACTCCAGTGCTTCGTGCTGAAGGTGGTGGTAAGTGCATAGGTAGTTGTAACTTTATTTTTTTGTTAGCTTATGTGATAGGATTTTTTTTTATTGTTTTTTTTATAGTGGGACGATCTCATAAACCTCAATAATGCATTAATAATGTTTTTGAGGTTATAAGTAGTTAATTACAGGTAGATGTCTGTCGCTTAATAGAAATTCAAGGCTCACCATGATAGCTATGGGTGTCTCGCAGCCACATATGCTCATTAGATTGTTGGAACGAGGTCGCCTGGGAGAGAAGTGACATGTATTTATTCGCGCAGTTGGGTGTGGCATTGCATGTCAATGGGCTGGAACCCACGTGCTTTGGAATTACGTGCTGATCAGCGTATTGCTCAAATCCACCGGGCGTAGTATGCGCGCACGTAAGGATGTTTGAAAATCCCTAGTAAGTACCGGTGATCCATGGGTGTGACAAATTTGTACGAGGTCTTGGAAGAGCAGGTCAGAGGAGAGCAGAGAAGGAATTCTTGTGAGAATCAGAGATTACTTGATAGGGGATATCACTAGATTAAATTAGAGCAGTATGGAGCGGACAGATTGTGGGCAGCCTCATTTACAGTGGCTTTTGATGGTGAAAAGTGTTAGGCGGTATTAGAAGAATGACCGATTGATGATGCTGACATATTAAAAGTAGAAACGATGATTCTCCTTTCATGATTTTCACAGTCTCAGATTTTAGCAGTTCTCTTCTGTGTTTTATGAAAGGGATTATCTCACTACATTGATTCGTCCTGTTTTTTCGGTTTAATTTTTGAAATCAGGGGGTGTTTGTCTTTAATGTACTAACGGCCTGCGTGCGAGTTGTTGAGGCCACAGGTTGTACGCTATAGTGACTGCGGTGCTGATTTCAGCCATACAGAGGGGATAATCTAGGCATAGGAAGGACATGTTTATGGACAATATTGCAAAAGTTGATCTGTTTTTGCAAAGTCTTTAAAGGGGTTTGCACAATCTCATTTATACCTTGCATCAGCTTATCAGCTCTGTGGTTCAGAAGGAGGGACATGTGTGATTAGTTTCGAATTGATCATCAATGTGGACTCAGCATGATGACCACCACATGCCTTTCCTCTCTGTAGTCAAAGAAAGGGTGTAGAGTCAAAGCTGTGAGTGGACAGGAAGGTAAATGATTTTACTCACAGCAAAGGGTTAGTTTCAAATCCTGCAGGAACCAAACTGTGGATTTTCTGTTTTTTTCTTTATCAATGCGACCTTTTTTATTTATTTGCACTATTTGAAATTACTAAGCGAGTACAAGGGCTTCGAGATAGTAGAATGACCTCACTGGGGATTGAATTAGTAGCTGGGGCTGGAGTGGAGAGGTGATGTTGACAGGATTGAGGAGCTTTCTGCTTGGATGTATCCCCTGGAGACGAGCATATATAACACAGGACTCACTAAAGGAGCAGCTAAAACAACAAACGTGTCAGATTTTTACTAATGATGAATGGTGAAAATGTTTATTATTTAGTTTGCAAGTGTCCCACATCAATTTTACTTTGTGGCAAAACCCCTTTAACATAAAAAGCCATCCTTGTAGTGAGACAACCCCTTCAAGCCATGCCCACCTTGGGGGCTCTGTATATTTTGTAAATGTAGCAGGAACCATCTTAGTGACATGTCCCTTTTAATGCAAAGACTGTAGACAAGTCTTTAAATGAAATTTCAGCGGAATAAAAATCTTTAAAAAAAAATTCACTAATGCCTAGCAACCCTGGTTTTTTTTTTTATACCAATTTTCTAATCTAATACTAATTTTATACTACCGGTAACACTTCTTGGGCAGAACAAGTATAAGAAATCTACACAAGTGCCTGGCAGTGACTCGACGTGTGCAGTTAAGACTGTATTTGTGGCATGCCTATACTGAGCAAATCAGTTTATGGAAGGGGGGGAGTTATGGTAAAAAAAGAAAACAGTCCTTGTTCCTGGAGGCTGACGTAAAGCATCTGCTTCCATGGCAACGTTTGTTGAGAGGTTCCATATGTAGCACTCTCATGCTGAAGGAAACGTTCATGTGTTTCTCCATCTCTTCGCAGCTGGTTGTAGGGTGGACATGGCAGTGCTTCTCTTCTGATAGAACAACCTTCAGACGATTGCCCATCCATTGCTACCCTGTGTGGCAGTAGGGGCAAATTACAGTAAGCATGGTCAGAACATTTCCCTAGTATTAAGTATTTCAGTGGAGATGTCACATACTGCAGGATGGGTAGGTAGGCAAATCTAGGTAGGTCTTGGTAGTAGGTGAACTCTGTAATTCTGCAGAGGTGTGATTGTAGATAAGTTCTGGAAAGGCAGCAGGTCCATTGAAGGCTGTATTGGCATCTGCTTGGAGATGTTACTAGAGAAGGGCGTGTAAAGCTGGGCTCCAGTGTATGGAAAATACACATCCCTTTACCACTGTTATAGATTATACAAATGATGAATGGGAGTTTAGTTTTAGGCTTTGTGAGTTGTGTTATGGGGCCCCATTCCCAATAATACCATATATTTCACTATTTTCCAGTATGCCTTTTTTATTATTTGCCCAACAGTGCTGGGGCGCAGAGAGTTGCGTTTTGTGCTGTCGGACACTTCGAAACAAGTGGGAAGCGCTGGTTAATATAGTATAGTGTCATCATATGTTGTAAAGCAGTCATACTGATATCACAGTATTATATATTATGGACATTTGTGTATCGCCCTTATTATATGCAATTGTTGAGTACGGCAAACCTCCTATGCCTGAGGTCTGTTTGAGTGATTGTTTTATTGGTTACTTTGCATCTGTGCACATCCCATGCATTTATGGGCTTATTGATGTGGTGTGATATGTGTTAAAGTAGGGTGTGCCTTTTTTCTCTCGCTCTAGCAATTAGTGAATGTGATCTTTTTCCCAGTTCAGCTAATGGCACAGTTGCTTTATGGGTTATGATTGTTCAGCACAGAGCTGTTCACAATCCCCCACGAATTGGAGTGTTTTTTTTGGGAGTGTAGATTCCCACAGCTGGAGGCGCATTATGACACAGGTATATAGAGTCTAAGGAGTGAACATATTCCTTAATTAGTTCTGTGTTTGAAAAGATGCAGAAGAATTTAAAATTTGTTCATTTTAGATCCCTGGTTCCCCAAATTTTATTGGGTTATGGAGTCAGAAGTGGTGTTAATCTGTAGCACCTCCCTACCAAGAATGTAGTCAATAGAGAGCTGTATGGACTCTAACCAGAATAAGCAGGGATTTAAAATGAATAAACTACAAGTTCCGATGAATCCTTTCACACCGACTATATATAATTGCTCAGTCTTCTGTCTAACTAGTCAGCATAATGACACAATTTCGGTCCACCAGTTTGAAACTGTTTAGTTCAACTGGGCCAAAAAGTGAGTATAAATATAGATCATCCACGTGAATATCTTGTCAAAGGCAAGTACCACGGAACAAAAACTGGAGTTATTTCCGTAAGAAATATATGGTATAGCGCAAACTTAGGTGGAATACACAGTACATTTCGTAAGTCCACCTAAATCACTCTCCTAATTCAACTAATAACATAATTTCCACCTTCTTTTTTATAACATATAATTTCTAAAAAATCTTCTACACTTTAATTACCATACTTACACATTTTGCTCTTTTCCCTCACCTCTTAAACTTCTAACAATCTTCTTACCAAATCTCCCACCTCTATATACAAATCCAATATATCCCTTAACAAAACAACTTATTTCACCCTTTTACCCCTAACCTCTTTCCCATTACAAAAATTTTAACACTACCCCACCACCCCCCCCAACACCCACCAACCTGTCCACCCCCAAACACACTCTATTCAAATTGCCAAAACCCATACAACATAATCTCACCAATTAAAAATCCACTTAACCCATCACTTACACACCACCACCCACAACCCCATATTTACATATATAGAATACACATCTCATAATAAAATAATTATAAAAAATTCTAAAATTTAAAAAAAAAAAATTTATAAAAAATTTCTAAAAAACATACATACCAACAACAAACTTCCTAAAAATCCTCCCCCAAACTCCATATCCCCTCCCTTCACCCTACTTATTAAACAACTCCACCCCCTACCCAAAAATATACAAAAAAAAAATCCCCCAACCCCACCCCCTTCTCCTCCCACTTCTCCTCCAATACCCCAAACATTCACCTCTATAACCACAACCCAAAATTTCACATAAAACTATTAAAAACTTTATTTATTTACCATATAAAATTAACAAAAAATTCCTCTCTCCCTAATTTAACAACCAAAATAACAAAAACACATCAAAAACTTACTCCATCCATCCATACCCTTTACCCCAAATAAAATCATAAAAATAACAATATTACCCACATCTACACACCCAAACATACACCGTACCTATCCATCCCACAATTTCCATATACTCCTCTAATTCACTCAAAATTAACTCACATCATCAATCAAAATCACCTCTTCAAACTTCTATATCCCTTCCCTTATTCAAACCCAACCACCCCCACCACCCCAACCCAACCAAAAAACTTCTCCCCTAACACATCTAACCTTCCCTCCATCTAATATCCTCATCAAAAAAACAATCTTACCCCAAAAATACACACTCACTCACTCATCATACACAACCCCAACCTACTACACATAAACTCATCCTATTCCATTATATATCAATTTTGTTGTCCGAGAGGATCATAGAGCAGCGAGAGGGAGAGAGTGAGAGTGATGACTGGGTATAGATCTAGGAAGTTGTGTGAAGAAGACCGTCGCTCGCGCGGCACGATATAGGAGTGGTGGGTAGTGAAGATGAGGTGGTTAATGCGAGGTAGACGCGGAGTGATTATGATCGCGAGCGCTGCGGACGCGGCTCGAACCGGGCGCGCGAGAAAGAGAAGTATGGTAATATGTTTCAGTTGAGCGAGTCCCACACCGTTTAGGATGTCTCGAGTCGTCTCACTCGACCCATTCTTGTAGAGTGTAGTGTGTGTCGGCGCGCGAGAATAGTATTGCTCCATAGGATTGAAAATGACTACTCTGATATATTTTATAGGCAGAGAAACGGCTTCTATCACTTACTTGTGGGGCCACAAAGGGGTGTACCACAGAGGCACATCTAATAACAAATGTCGGGTATAAAGGATGCCTCAGCCCAGTATGTTTAGTGAATGTTTGAATGTTATTCTATGAAAAAGAGTGAAAAATTTTGCTGAAATCTGTTTGCCATGGGAGCATAAATTTTTCTGGGCAGCGATTGCGCAGCTCCATGTATATTCATCTTCAATGTGAAGTGGCTCTTGCATATTGGGGGTAGTGGAGGGAGCGCTCGAGCTGTGCATGGCTAGTGGGTGGCCGGTGGGCCCGCGCGGAGATTGGTCTTTGCCTCTTTGCATTTCGAACTAACATGGACCAACTTGTTTAGTTGAGTGTGTGTTGGGGTCGCGGGTGTTGGGGCAGGGACGTCTCGCGGCGCGCCTCGGCGCGCGGCGAGCTAGAGAGGAGAGATGAAGGTGTGGAGCAGACTCAAGATCCGGACTCCACGATCGACTCCACGAGCTGTTTTTTCAGCGGTTTTAGAAAATGAAAATTGCTGATAAAATGACTGAAAATTGTGTGCAGTGGAGACATAGCCTTAGATCTCTGTGATCTTTCTACCTCCTCTTCTGCATCTTTGTTTTCTAATGATGACCCTTCTATTACACAATAAGGATTATGTGATCATTCTTTCCACTATAAAAGATGTATTGCTGGACCAGCTTTGTAACTAGTTATTAGGAAACATTTTATTCTATGTGACTTTGTCCTGATGGGTAATTTTTGATTCATTCTTTGATTACTATGGTTCCTTCTTGTTTACCAGTCAGCATCTCCCCTCCCCGGTTGCTTAGTTGTAGGTTATAGAAGCTTTCCTAATAGACAGCATGGCATTCAAATAATATATGGGGTGTGGAGTGGTAGACACCAGGCAGCTGGTATTGATTGACTGCTGAGCTGTCCTCCAGCTACTGCTGCCCTGTGAATGGATGTGGAAATGTTTATTGAAATGAGGTCTCTGAATATGCTCTAGAATCTCCCGACTCCTGTTAACCACAAAACTGCTGGGCTCAATGGGAATAGAAAACACATTGTGCTTCCTCTATGGGCCACTTGCGTCATCTGCTGACGTTCGTCTTCTGTCTTTCTTGGGTTCTCTCCTTTTCTCCCTCTCTTTAGCTTATTATCTGTTTCTCTATATCGGTTTTTCTCTTTCTCTGTATCCCTTTTTCTCTCACTTTCCATATCACTTTCTCATTCTCTCTCACTTTCTTTTTTTGATGATCTTTTTCTTTCTTTTTTTCTTTTTCCTTCACTGCATTTTTTGTTTTCTCTTTTTTTCTTCTTTCTCTATTTCACATTTCTGTTTTTTCTTCCTTTCTCTGTTTTTTCTCCCTCCCTTTCTCTTTTTCTCCTTTATTTTCTTCTCTCCTTTATTCTTTATTTTTCTTCCTTTTTCTTCTGTTTAATTCTCCTTTTCTCTTTTTTTTCTTCACTTTATTATTCCTCTCCATCTTTTTCTCTCTATTTTGTCTCTCTATTTAGCTCTCCTATTTTTTCTCTTTTTTCTGTTTCAATCAATCACTTCTACATACTTACATACTCCATGTTTGTCACAAAACCATAATTCTCTTTCAAGGTTCATTTTGCAACTGGCTAACTTTTCATCTTGACTTTCACCTGTTATTGGGACTTTAGTATGGAACAAAGAGCAGTTATAATATACTGGATGGATATGCCATTTTATACTACTATAAAGCAAAGAGCAAGCTGTTGTCCTCTGATGTGTAAAATAATAATAATAATAATAAAATCTTGCCTCTTTTTCTGGTCAAATATATACCCTGTCCCCATCTACAGTTGAAATCAAAAGTTTACATACACTATATATAAAGACACATTTGCATGTTTTTCTCACTATCTGGCATGAAATCACTATAAACCTTACCCGTTTTAGGTCAATTAGGAACCAAAATTATTTATATTTGCCAAATGCCAGAATAATGAGAGAGGGAGGGGGAGAGATAGAGAGAGAGACTTTTTAAGGCATTCTTTTGCTTTCTGCAAAGTCAAAAGTTTACATATACTAGGATTACTATGCCTTTAAACAATTTGGGACAGCCCATATAATGATGTCATGTCTTTGGAAGCTTCTGGTTTATTGGCAACATCTGAGTTAGAGACACACCTGTGGATGTATTTTAAAGCACACCAGAAACACACTGCTTCTGTGTGTAACATGATGGGAAAGTCTAAAGAAATCAGCCAAGATATCAGAAAGAAAATTGTGAATTATATGCAAGTACAAACAAGATGGGAATGTCCAGCCATCATACTGCTCAGGAAGGAGAATTGTTCTGTGTCTCAGAGATGAACGTGCTTTGGTCCGACATGTGCATATCAACCCAAAGACAAAAGCAAAAGACCTTTAAAAATGGGGCAAATCAGTAAGATTGGTCATTATCCACAGTGAAACATACTGTATCAACATGGCTGAAAGACCACACTGCCGGGAAAAAGCCATTACCCCCAAAAAAACAAAAAAGCCAAATTAATATTTGCACACAGGAACAAAGACCTACATTTTTGGAGACATGACCTACAGTGTGGTCTAACAAAACTAAAATCATGACCATCATTACATATTGAGGAAAAAGGGAAAAGCTTGGAAGCGTAAGAACACCATCACAACTGTGAAACATGGGTTGGCAGCACGTTGTGGGTTTTTTGCGCGGGAGGGACTGGTGCATTTTCCAAAATTAAAAGGCATTGGGAAAGAAAGATTTTTGTCAATACTGAAGCAACATCTCAAGACATCAGCCAGGAAGTTAAAGCTTGGGCAGAAATGGGTCTTCTAAATGGACAATGAACCAAAGCTATTGCCAAACTGGTTGCAAAGGGACTTAACGATAATTTATGGGCAAGGCTGAAAAGGCAGATGTGAGAAAGGTGACCTACATACATGGCTCAGTTACACAAGTTCTGTTAGGAGGAATGGGCCAAAATTCCTACCAACTATTGTGAGAAACTTGTGGAAGGATATCAAAAACGTTTGATCCAAGTCATACAGTTTAAGGGCAATGCTACCAAATACTAATGAAATGTATGGAACCTTTTGACTTTGCAGAAATTAATAAAAATACCTAAAAAAATTCATTATTCTGGCATCATGTGGCAAATATAAATAATTTTGGTTCCTAATTGACCTAAAACAGGTAAGATGTGTTCTGATGTCATGTCAGATAGCGAGAAAAACATGCAGATGTGTCTTTTTATATAGTGTATGGAAACTTCTGGTTTCAACTGTATGTAACATTTTAAAAGATGTTTAAAATGTACATCCTTTGATTCCTGTTCATTAACATTTGCCATACATGGGCCTATCATACTTTATATGGCAGTGAATAGCATATTTGATAGAGCATTTTGTTGGATGAGTGTTGATAATACCTAGGACATTTTTTTCTATGCCTGACAAGTACATTAACAATTGTTGAACACTAAGAGAGTTAAGAGGAACCATTTACTATAAATTGGATTATAGGGTAATAGATTTATTGCTCTTATTAAGTTGTTTGACGTACAAACAAACTATAAAAGATAAAGGAAGTAGTGTTCCGGAAGCGGGCAGCAGATTTATGACTGGGTGTTTTATGACTTGCTAAAGTATTATCTTTTTCTGATAGTTACAGCAGCTGTTCTTAGAAGAAGTAAACCTGCCAGCTGTTGGCCAATATGGGAGGTAATAGTGCCCCATCTACTCTCACATGAGGAGGGGGCATTGAGGCAAGTGGTGCTCGGGTTTACCTGCAGCACATAGCATTTCAGCAGATACATGTGCCAATCTATTGTCTCTGGTGATTACTGAAGTGAAAGTATCACTTTATTTGTCTGTGGTAGATTTGAAGAGGTGCCGTTCTATAAGTGAACTATACTGTATAAGCTGATTGGTGGCAAGGTTACTTCTAGACCTTTTGCTGCTTGTGGCAAAAGTAAAATATGACCTCTGCATCCCTGCGTTTCCATATGTTGTAAGGGCTCATCCCTACAGCAAAGGACAAATACCGGTTGGTTTATCCGACTGGTATTTGTCCTGTTTTAGTGCCGTCCCCAGGCCGCCAGGGGAAGGCTTTTCTCCATGATGAGCGGAGAAAAGCCCTCCCCCTTCCCATTTACTTGTTTATATTCTGCCCGAATCCCGGACGGAAGAATGAACATGTTCAATGTTTTTTGGGCGGCCGGCGGTTTGGGGACTGCTGCATAGGTTTTCCATAGGTGCCCGGTGTGTTAGTTTGCGGCCGGTTTTTTAGACGGTCTGAAAAACCGGCCGCTAACCGGTGCCATGGAGACATGCCCTAAGGGTAAGATTGGTCAAACACACAAGGTAGACAAATGCTCATTTGAACAGCAGCTATTTCTCCTGACTCTCCATAGAAGTGTATGCTTTGTACCACCAAGCATGTATAACCGGGAGAGGTGAATAAACTGCTGCCTAATTCCCTTCTCTTAGACATGGCGGTGGAGAGTTGGGAGACACCCATACACATCTGAATGTTGGCTGATGCTGCCAAAATCACGTGACCAGATTGAGTCAACTAAAAGGGACAACCAAGGCTATGACCAAGTGAAGTTGTCTGTGCAGTTGTCTCTTCCATTTTCCCACTTTACCATGAGGTTGAAAAAAAGGTCAGTAGGCTCCTGGATCTTGACCTTGCCGATCTAGGATATATTTACTGCTGTTACATACAGTCATTTTGGTCTTGAATTTCCCAGTGATGTAGCCGACGTAATTTCCAACACTACTCGCTTTTTTGAGAGATACCTTTTGGTATTGGAAAGGGGTTAATTGGTTATTTTCGGCTCTAAAATTATGTAAACCATTAAGTGCCTTGCGTGATGTATAGAAATTGTTTATGTCTATAATATGAGATTAACTTTATGATGTTGGCCTTAATGATTGTGTTCTGGTTTCTTCATCTCTTGTTTACAAAAACCGGATCTTTTAATGATGTTTTGTATGGAGCTGGCTAAACATACATGCATCTTTATTAAGACTCTTGGATATGTTCTAAAGGATACTAATAAGTTCCTAGCATTATTTAGTATTTTTAATTAACTTTTTCAGATTTTTTTTTGTCTGAGTGTTCTTCCATTTCGGCTGGATGGTCATAAAGTCATAGACGGCTTTAGAATAAGAAGTGCTGCAGTTCTTAGGTAGATCTTCTTGTCATCCAGATAGTAACAATAGGTAGTCTCTATTGGTACTTATTATGTCTATGATAGTAAGGGGAGACCCATCAAGGGGTTTTGTCACGATGTAACGTTGAAGTGGGATCCTCCAAAATGGGTATTTAAAGGAGTTTTATCGTTTGAGCTGTTCGTGCTGTTCAGCTAATTCTCTCAGATTGAGTTTGAAATCCAGGGGCGTGTATCTTCTCCCAGCAGGCGTGTCTCTCCTCTCAGCAGGCGTGTCTCTCCTCCCAGCAGGCGTGTCTCCCCTCACTGAAGAACTGTGACATCATCATTTTGTATGAAGCAGGGAATACAGAAGGTTGTCTGGATATAACAGCTCTGTAGCCTCCTGCATGCTTATGTCTGCAGCCTTCAGGCTCCACAAGCTGCAGCAAGCACCTATTATGCTAGTTATACAGTCTATGAAAAAGTTTGGGCACCCCTATTAATATAAATCTTTTATTCTAAATATTTGGTGTTTGCAACAGCATTCAATTGATATATCTAAAACATAGACACAGTAAATTTCACGATTGAAATGAGTTATGTACTAACACAAATGTGCAATTAGTCTATAATATATCAAATTGAATGGCTGTTGCAAACACCCAAATATTTAGAACTAAAAATTATTTAGATAATAGGGTGCCAAACTTTTCATTACTGTATCTCTTTTACACACAATTACACTGAAATACACACTTACTGTTCAGAGGGTTCACCAAATGTACTCAACAGCAGAGATCTTTACTCAACTACAAGGACAAATGTCAGCTTCAAGTAAAGATCTCTGCTTGCTGTCAGTGACATGTGAGTGAAAACAACGGGGGAAGAAGCAATCCGCTTTGAGAGAAGACCCTGCTCAACCTATGACTAACCTTGGGCTGGTAGTGTAGTGGTAGAGCTTTTCTCTTACAATGAAGGGGTTTGGAGTTCTAGTCCCTTACAGAGTATTCCCCCCTCGCTAAATTCTACACACACATAGCTCCCCTATATCATGTCTCATCCCCCAGAGTATAAGCATTGTATCACATATGTTGGAATGCTTGGTGTGACTGTGAAGATGAGACACTATATAGGGGAGCTTTGTGTGTGTATATAAATAAAATTATAGATGTCTACACATATATTTTCATATCTTTACATATGTGTACAATTTATAAAAGAAAAAAAAAACTGATGGGGCTTGAACTCCCAACCTCTCTTGCAGAGCGGATCAGCTAAGCATTACACTACACAAACAGTTAGAACAAACATGGTGTTGAATCCTTATGTTATACACTACAGATGATGATGTCATAAGGAGGCGGGGCTTTCATTAGATCTGTGGAACAGAATGCCTTCTTTTCAAAGTAGCAGCTTAAGGACTGGACCTGTGAGGAGGGGAATGAACCTCTTGGCAAAAGCCTTTTAAACAGCCAGTAATTTCCCAGATCATTCACCCTAGAGCTGGGAGATGTACATAGAGCCAGCAGTGGTTTCACTATTGATTTTAACAGCTCATATTGGAGTTAACACAGAGTATGCAGGCAGCCAATCACAGTGCAGGGGGTGTGGTCGTGGCGTTTCCTGTCTAGTGGCGTATCCCAACAGGCTGAATGAAATTTCAGCCAGCCAATCACAGTGCAGGGGGCGTGTCTAGGGGGGACGGGAAACGTCCAGGGGGCGTGGCCGACCAGCAACAGCAGAAATAGAACACAGATTTACAGAAAAGCTCATGTCTGCTAAACCAAGTGACTGAGGTAATGCAATCCAATCACAAAAGTGCTTATTTTACTGTCCCCATAATCTGAGACATGATCTTTGTAATGATAAAACCCCTTTAATCACTTTTCTAAATATATGTCATTAAAAAAAGTGAAGCCTATGATAGCTACAGCCTTAATTAGATGCCCCTGGTTACCTGAGAGTTTACGTTAGACACGACCAGGACACTGATCTGGCCGTCCTTGCGTTGTCTGCACTTCTTATCTCCTGGCAGGGAACATGAACAGCTTTTAAGGGGCTGGGGGAAAAAGTCTCTGTCTCCTATATAGAGAATCCATTAGTTCTCATGTAATTATCAGAGTAAAGATTGCAGACACTCCCTGAGCAGCCCCCCCCCCCCCCCCCCCCGCAGCTTTGAAGGGACTGTGGAAAAATTATCCTTTGTCTCCTGTATAGAGAATGCACTGGTTGTAATGTAATTATCTTAGTAAAAATGCAGACAATCCCTTGGCTCACTGCATCCATGATGAATGAAAGAAAGCTGCCTGCCCCTGATAAGCTCTCCTGAGCAGATAAGAGGCATAAAACAAAACCCATTAACTTGTGCACAATAGTTCTCTGTGATGTAGAAAACAATGTTTGCTCAGCCACAGAGACTGAGCCTCAGGAACGTGCAGGGGAGGTGGAGTGATGACATCACAGAGGAGGTACTTGTTTTTTTTAAGCACAGAAACACAACGCCCCTCTTCTCAAGGCTCAAGGCTCAAATTCAACCTGTTAGCTGAGAAAATCCCTTCTTGGCAAAACCCCTTTAAGCGTGATGCCTTTTGTGGTCTGTAATTGCTAAAGGCTTGACTGTAAAGGTTGACAAACAGCTAAGAGAGCTGTTGACTGTTCACTCGTTTGGTCAATTGCTATTCCCCCTCAGTCCTATGTCGTACCATGCATACAGTTCTCTTGGAGAAACACTAGTTCTATGGTTACATTGAAAAGAACATAATTGGTTGTCATCTCCTAAATCCTTTCTAAGCAAGGTATAGTCTTGGCCTATGATTTGCTACCTCTGTACTTGGCTGTGGTTGGATCATGGTTTTATGTCTTCCTTCATAAATACCATCAGAAATTTTTGGAGGAAAGCCATGATAAACCACAATGCAAAAAAGAGTGTCCTGACACGATATTTTGGACAAAATTACAGATTGGGGGACCTTCTGAAAACTCCTTTATATTCTTTAATAGATTTCAGATCCCCCCTTAGGCAATGCTGTACAGTGGGAAGTCACAGGAAACCTTTTGTACTCATTGGATCTGTGTGTGTAATATGATTGTTATTCAGAAGTCTGACATTTGTGCTATTTCTGGCAGATATGTTTTTCTTTTTGCTTGATTGCAATGCAAATAGCTTAAGCAAATAAATCACAACAGGTTTAACTGGTTATGCTCCAGGGAAGGGTGTTGCTGGAGCAGGGGGAGGGAGGGTGGTCTTCTTTGTAAGGGCAGGTTCAAACGGCGTTCAAAGCGTAAACGGCGTGCAATGTAGCGGGTCAGATTTCTTCCTGACATTTGCATTACGTTATTTGCATATATTTGTATTACATTACGCACCACAAAATACTGCACAACGACTTTTATTTTACTTGTACAGTCTTTGTACCAGAATTGCGGGGCAAATACGCCATGTGAACATACACATGACTTGATGATGACTTGTTTCATCATGTCAAAATTGTGTACTTTCTGCAAATATAGATTTTTGACAATGAGAAGGGGCAGGTGCAACCATAAATATTCCACTGCTTTATTTACCATCGTTCATGTATGCTGTGCTCGACAAGGCCCATCCTTAAGTGGCCCTACCAGTCTAATTTCCCTATCACTCACTCATAGAAAAGTCAAGTTGATCTGTCAGAATTGTTTTGGGACACTGGGAAGAAGATGGAGCAATTGTGCTACGACATCCTCCCACCTGTTTTATTAGAGATGTTTGTAGGTATATTGGTGTACCATACCTATAACCTGTAGACCTAACCTTCGGACCATTGTTAGGTCACTTTAAGAAAGCCATAGTACGGTGCATTTTAACGTCCATATTATGACCACTTTATCCAGTTGTACTGAACCAAAGGGCTCAACAGTGTTCTAATGTTGGTCAGTTATACCTTGGGAGGTCCGGGTTTTGCACGTGTAATACAGATCCTAAAATGTGCCCAGATTATGCCCATCTGAAAGTGGCTGAAGCCTTGTTGGAGCCCTCAAAGGGGTCGTCTCAGTGCAAGGATTTTTTTTTTATGTTAAAGATCTTGCAAAAACAAATCACTTTGCTATATGTGTCCATTAACAGTGTCCTACCTATTCTGAGATATCCCCTCTTGTATGGCCTGCATCAGCTCCTCAGGTTGCTATAGCTACAAACCTGTTCAATCTTTTATAATAGGCTGGCAGCACTGGTTGCTATAGCTATAGACCAGGACTGAGGTAAGATGAATCAATGTAGTGAGACAACCCGTTTAAGGCATCCAGCATGCCATACCAAAAATTGTTAAATCTCTAGAAAATGAGGAAAAGACCTCTGCACTACTGTTACAGGTGCACATATATACAGTGAATGTACAAATCAATAAACCTATGCTTTCATTAAAGGAATTGTCTCCCTTCAGAGTTTCAGAGAATGCATGAATGAAATACTCTGTCACTTCCTAGTTCAGACTGACTCATTTGCATACAGCTCCAGCTTGTACAGCTTTTGGCCATGCTGTGCTTTCAGATGCTAATTAGATCAGATTAGCTTCTCAAACTACTAACAGGACTTCTTATCTGATCCCCAAAACAAAAGCCCTAATTATCTCATTGAACAAACAGCAGGGGGAGAATTGTTTACAGGTCAGTTACTGAACTGAACTAACCAGGGAGGTCATAAATTCACTTTTATCTCCTTAGGGAAAACAGAAACAAAGCAATATATTTGGAAAATGTCTTTATTTTGTGTTCCCTACAATTTGAAAGCTATTCTTTGTAGCGAGACAACCCCTTTAACCTAAGACTGCCTACTCTAAACAGTTAAAAACCTGACTAGCTAAAGGTAAGGATGAAGAGTATACATCTCTGTACTTTCTGTAGCAAGACTTTTGACAGGAGGCTCACACCACTATGATTAGACTAGTACAGTACATCAGTGGGTACATCTGCAACCTGCATTCTGTAGTAGGACTTTTTGATAGTCACTAGTTGATTTTAAAGCTTACATATTGCCCTACTCCCTGGCATGTTTTGCTGTGAATTGGCATCTTCAAGGGTGGCAGGACAGCGACAAGAAAGACTCTGGGTCAAAACATGTGTCACGTCACAAAACAAATCTCTTCTAAATGTACCACTTCATTGTGCTTTAAATGATGGACAATGTGATAAGACAATCAAAAGCTGAAGAGAAATTATGTCAAGACAGCAAGACAGGAGCTGCAAGTCTGCGCTGAGAGTAACTTGAGTAATACAAATTTTTTTTTTTTTAAAATGACAAAACTGCGCAGACTTAGAAGTGGAGAAAAGTACCAGAGCACAGGTAGGAGCTCTTAGAGTGCAACTTTGTATTCACAAGATACCAATTCCCTTTCAAAGGGTGTTC
>JAODAL010022008.1:0-65707 GCA_025379985.1 Phyllomedusa bahiana
TCCTCCGGCACGCTTAAAAACAAGCCCTAATTTCCCTCAGATGATGCCCCCTGAGGCTGATGCGCCACCTTGCACAAACCCCGGGCCCCCGGGAACCACGGGCCAAAAAAAAGGGACCGATAAAATTGAGAAGCTGTGGGCCTTGTGGATTGGGACGGAGAGAAAGGCTCCGTGCCCGCATTTTGTGTCAGTCCCCTTTTCCCCGTGGGCTGGGGGGGCCCTGTTGTTTCAGATTGTCCAACGATGTTACCGGGAACAAGATCCCCACAATGTCATGCGGGACAAGGGCACTGCCCGGCCCCTGCCCATTTTGGGGGTTTCTTCAAAAGGGAAGGGGGGTTGAGAGCTCTTTTACCTCCCTCCACTCTCGGTGGTAAAAAAAAAAAACCCCGAGGTCCGCACCTGTTGTCGGGCCATGTGTACTTCTTTACTGCGTAATGGCTTTGCGCGCTGCCACAATCGTTTTGGAGCATGGGAGGGGGGGAAATTCCCAGTGTTTTTCCCAAAACGTCAACAATGAGAGGGTTTGATGGGGGGCCGAGCTGACGCTTAAAAAGCAGCCAGGGGGGGGAACAAAGGGCAGTGTCAGGAACGGCGGAAATGCGAATTTCAGCCGACCCTTCCTCGGGCGGGCATTTCCAGACCTTGGGTGCTTTAGAAATTTCTGGCAAAAAGGGTTCATGACATGTCCCAGGCAACGGTTGTGCTCCACCCTCCCGATTTTTAAGGGCGGCCAGAAGATTTCGCCCGTTATCGCCAAAACCTTGCCTGGCAAAAGGTTTTTTGCCCACCCAGCCAGCGCTCGGTCTCATTGGGGAGAAACTGCCCCACAGCTTTTTAAACCTGGTGGGGGAGGGTTTCCCCAAAGAAGTTTTATTTCAACGGGCCCTGCTTTTCTGGGACGTGTTTCCCACCAGGGCCCTTTGGGGGGAAAAAGAACCCGCACCATCCCTGGGGTTTTTTAAAGAGCCTGAGACCCCACGTCACCCCGAGACTTTCCCCCCAGCTCACCCAGTGAGCTGTCACAGAGTTTTGTGGCCTTGGGTGCTTACTAGTCCATGTGTCGGGGGTCAGAGGGAAATTTTTCCGGACACAGATGCGGGACAACGCGCTTAAAAATTTTAGATGACCGTGGTGGCCGGGGGCGGGGACGGCTTTTATGGAAAAGAAATCCCTTTGTGGGGAAATCTGGTATTGGGGGCAGGCAAGGGCCATGATGTGGCGGAACCCCCTCTGTGTCCAAACCCGCGGAAAAAGGGAACATTTCCAAGGCCAAAAGCCCGGCAAATGCCCACATTCAGGCTTTTTGGTTTGGGGATGGTTTGGGGGTTTAAAAGGGTTTTTCTGCTCCCCAAACCCGGGAAAACAGAAGGTGGCTTTCTTTGGCGGCCAATGTACGGGTTTCGGTCATCAAATGGGGGGAAAGGGGAAGGGGGGAGGAATTTTGGGGCCCCTTTGGGGGTACTCGGGCGAAAGGTTTGGAAAATGAAGCGGAGGCTGATCCTGTTTATGATCTGAGAGGGAAAGGGCCAACTGAGGGGAAAGTTAGTTTGGGGGCGGGGGGGGGAAAGGGGGCGGAGACAGAGGGGGGTGACAGTGGTTGGGAAAACCCGGCGTCGGTCTGGGCCCTTTTTTTGGCCCCAAATGTTGCCCATTTCAACTCATGCCAAAATTTTTACATGTGTGGGGACATATTTGGGGGCGGGGGTTTTAAAACCCAAGATTTTTTGCCTTATTTTGCGTTTAAGGTTTTTTTGGGGGCATATGACATCGTGGGGGAATAGAGGGTTGCTCAAAGAAGGGGGCCCGGGCCCTTTAGAGGTCCTGGACCTTGGGGGATGGCATTGCGGGAGCGGGGTTTCCGCGCCGTGGCTGGTGGAATCATATCAGGGACTTCTGCGACCGCCCCCTTTTTTTTTGAGGCCGGGGCCCGTATTGACACTACCCCATCGTTTCCTCCCCATCCAAAGATGAAAACGCTGCAAGCAAATTCTGCTGAAAAAAACCGTTGGGAAACCGCAATGTCGCATCATCATCATCAACACAGGGGACTTGGTGTCCTGTTTGATCCAGGGCTGCGGGGTACAAGCAAGGGCCCCGCAAAAGGGGTTGCCCACCCCCCCGGGGTTTTTGCCCATTTTACCGGTTTCCCTTTCCTCCTCTGTGGCATTCAGTAAAAAGGGGGTCCCGGCAGGGCCCCAAAAATCCTTTTGGCCTCTTTTATTTTTTAACATGGCCCTTTGACCCCCAACCCCATTTTTGGGCATCAAAGGTTTCGAAAATGGGTTATCCCCAGTGGTGGGTACACGAGTTTAAAATTTGGGCTGCCCCTTTGCTTCATGTTTGGGCGGATGCTGATGATGCTGATGAAGACATTTGTGGCCGTGACGGGAGGACGGGGAGGTAAGACTGCGGGATGCGGGTTTTGCTTTAAAACCAAATGAAGAACAGATTGGCGACGCTGTTCGTTACTGAGATTAAACAGGGCCCGACCCAGCGATGACAGGCCTGACGGTCCTGCAACCGACAATCCACTGGCTTGCGTGTTGTCGCCAGCACTGGAAGGAGCACCTTCTCTCGTATCTCTAACTCCCTGTCCTACCCCCCTCTTTGCTCGCTTACCACCTGCATTTCGCTTCATGTTCAGAAAGATAAAAATTGAGAGGGTTTTGGAAGAGTTTTGGAACATCTCTTATTAAAAGACCGCAAATCACAGCTATTCTCAAATCCCTCAAATCAAAACAAAATTGCTGTATTCAAATTTAAGTGCAGGGTGCCTCTATCAACAAAGCTGGCCTGCCCAAAAGTGAAAAAACACCTATCTGAAATGTATACGGATAATAAACAGTATTTTTGGCACCTAAAAATACACCTGCGGTGACGACAAAATTGCTGTATTGAAATTTAATTTGGAAAGGTGCTCTATCAACCATGTTTGGCCTGCCCAAAAGGGAAAAAACACTATCTGAAATGTATACGGATAATAAACGGTATTTGTTGCACAAAAATACCCCTGCGATTGACGACAAAATTGCTGTATTGAAATTTAAGTGCAAGGGTGCCTCTTCAAAAGCTGGGACTGGCCAAAAATGAAAAAAAACCTATTTTGAAATCTATACGGATAATAAAAGTGGAGTTTTGCACTAACAAATAGACCTGCAGTTACTAGAAAAGATGTGTATCCTAATATAAGTTCAGGCTGCCCAATATCCAAGTAATATTTCAACAGAAAACTGTTAATAAAAAGCCATTGCAAAGCAATGTCTAAACAAAGTCTCGGCTGCACTATATCCACTATCCTTTAAAGAGCTTGTCTGTGTTCGCCCGTGGGCCCCCGCCCCTGCTCCCTCCCATGACTTTACAGGTCTAGCTGCTCCTTTAAAATTCTCAGCCTAACTACCTAAAATCTGCAAATCTCTAATCTACCTATGTTCTAATGTTCACAGCTAAAAGTATAGCTGTCTGTGTGAACAAATAGAACAATTTCGCTGAGCTGTTTGCTGAGCTGTTTGGACACAGGCAGAGCGCATGTCCTACTCCTATGAGACGCTTACACACACTGAGGCAGAACAGGAAGGGCTGTTCTATGTAAAACGAGGTCATGTGATTTTTCCAGTCAATCGCAACCATACACATCCCAGTCATGACGTCGCACTCACATCTCACCCTGCTCTATTCTGCAAGCTGATTTGCTGGCCGCCAAAATTACAGGAAGCGCTGAAAATGGCGCGATATTAATAGATATGCACGATTTAACCTAAATTATCGCGTGATCTAAAAAATCTGATCAACATAAAAACCGTGCCGATTTCATCTTTGTCGATAATAATTGCTCAACACTAGTGGCCACATAAAAGATTTGTACAAAATTAAGAATGATGAGACTGGAGGAAAAGGTATGTAAATGGGATCACAATTGGGTTTGTGATAGGTGTTGTTTATAAATGAAACATAGTCTGATTGGATCACAGTTGCTAGTAGGGTACCACAAGGGTAAATACTAGAAGAGTCACAGTTACTAGTAGTGTACCACAAGGGTAAGAACTGGAAGGGTCACAGTTACGAGTGGTGTACCACAAGGGTAAGTACTGGAAGGGTCACATTTGCTAGTGGGGTACCACAAGGGTAAGAACTGGAAGGGCCACAGTTACGAGTGGTGTACCACAAGGGTAAGTACTGGAAGGGTCACATTTGCTAGTGGGGTACCACAAGGGTAAGAACTGGAAGGGCCACAGTTATGAGTGGTGTACCACAAGGGTAAGTACTGGAAGGGTCACAGTTGCTAGTGGGGTACCACAAGGGTAAGTACTGGAAGGGTCACAGTTGCTAGTGGGGTACCAGAATGGTAAGTACTGGAAGGGTCACTGTTACTAGTGGGGTACGACAAGGGTCAGTACTGGAAGTGTCATAGTTATTAGTGGAAAGGGCAATACACTACGTGGAAATCCCTAAAGAAGCGGGAGGCCTGATTGGCTCGATTGAGAGGTAAAGATAGGATAGGACTGCCCGATTTTGAGATCACGTTGAAAGTCGTGGGCAGCTTAAACATCTTTTGATCAAAATATGTGAACCGAGAGTCTCAAAGTTTTTTCATGTATGATAGTTATTAGTGGGGCACCACAGAGATCAGTATTGTAAGGGTTATAGTTACTAGTCGGGTACCACACGGTTCAGCAATGTAGCGGTCATAGTTACTAGTAGGGTACCAGAGGGGTCATTTTAGATGGAGATCCCAGTTACTAGTGGATACCACAAGGGTCAGTATTGTAGAGGTCATAATTGCTAGTGGGGTACCACAGGGGTCAGTATTGGAGTGGTCATAGTTAATAGTGGGGACCACAGTGGCCAGTATTGGAGGAGTCAAAGTTACTAGTTGGAAGCACAGGGGACAGTATTTGAGGGGTCACAACTACTAATGGGAACCACAGGTAAGTATGGGGTCATAGTACTTGGGGGCAAAGAGGCATTATAAAGGGTCTATTCTAGTGGGGTACCACAGAGGTCATTATTGGAGCAGTTGCAGTTACTAGTGGGTTGCTACAGGGGTCAGTATTGGAGAAGTTACTAGTGGGTTGCTACAGGGTCTGTATTGGAGGGGTCACTGTTATTATTGAGGTACCACATGGGTCTGTGCTAGGTCCTTCAACATATTCATGAATGACCTTGTGGAGGCTTCAGAGCAGAATTGCAATATTTGCCGATGATACAAAGGTCTGTAAGGAAATAACACAGAGGAGGATAATAGAATATTACAGAGGGATTCCAGAAGGTCGGAGGATCGGGCAGATTAATGTGGATAAATGTAAGGTCGTGCACTTGCGTCGAGGAAACAAAAAGGACAATTATGTCGTAAATGTTCTGATACTCAATAAAACGGCTCCTGGGATAGACCCAGGGATATTAGTGGCCAGTAATCTAACATTCAGTGATCAATGCCAGGCAGCTGCTGCTAAGGCAAAGAAAATCATGGGTTGCATTAAAAGAGGGAAAACTACTCGGGACAGAGACGTAATGTTTCCTCTTTGCAGATCACTGGTGAGGACACATGTGGGATATTGTATACAGGTTTAGGTACCAGTGTATAAGAAGGACACAGCTGAGCTCAGGCGGGTGCAGAGGAGGAGACCAGTTAATTAAGGGAATGGAGGGTTTGCAGTATTAAGACAATCAGACTTATGGTAATTCAGCTTAGAAAGAAGATGGGTAAGAGGGATCTAATTACCTTGTACAAATATGTGACAGGACAGGACAGTGATATCTCTGATGATAATTTTACCCCACGGCCCGTAAGAACCACAAGGGGGTGTCCTGTATGTCTCAGTAGGTTTCACCATCATCACAGATGAGGATTCTGTGCTGTAAGAGTGGTGAAATTATGTAGGCCGGGGTTACAAAAGGTTCTGATGGTGGATTCTTTATTGCAAGAGCAATGACAGTATGGAGCCCAAGACCACTAGAGGTTGTGATGGTGGATGGTCTACTGTAAGAGCAGTGACACTATGGAGCCCGGTGCCACTAGAGGTTGTGATGGTGGATGCTCTACTGTAAGAGCAGTGACACTATGGAGCCCGGGGCGACTAGAGGTTGTGATGGTGGATGGTCTACTGTAAGAGCAGTGACACTATGGAGCCCGGTGCCACTAGAGGTTGTGATGGTGGATGCTCTACTGTAAGAGCAGTGACACTATGGAGCCCGGTGCCACTAGAGGTTGTGATGGTGGATGCTCTACTGTAAGAGCAGTGACACTATGGAGCCCGGTTCCACTAGAGGTTATGATGGTGGTTTTTTTTTTTAATACAAGAGCGGTGACACTATGGAGCTCCCTGTCACTAGAGGTAGTGATGGTGGAGTCTTTGACCACGTTTTAGAGGGACTATAAACTCTGGAGATTGGACAATGATTCATGGAATATTCTGAGGCCAGATTTGGAGGAAGGAATTTTTCCACTTCTATGGCCTATTAGGGTATTTTTCCTCTGGATCAAAACTACAGGTTTATATGTTGAACTCGGTGGACCTGCATCTTCTTCCAAACTTATCTACTATGTTATTGCGAGAATTTGTATACAATTTTACTGATAACTAAGAACCTTTTTTAAAAACTGTTACTTGGGGGGCACTATATAACTATTAAAAACAATTTTACTGTGAAAACTATATTTAAATAATTTTAAAACTTTACGTGACACTATATAAATAGTATAAAAATGTTAAAAGTACACTATATAACTATATACAATGTTTTCGTGACACTATATTTTCAAGTATAAAAATGTTTCTCCCCAAAACTATATAACAGTATACAATGGGAAAAATGACACTAATAGCTAGGGATACAATTTTCTGTAACACCATATAATAGTAAATAATTTTTCCCAATACTTTATAACTATTATACACTGTTTTCTGTTATACTATATAACTATATACAATGTTACTGTGACCCCTATTAACTAGTATAAAAATGTTACTTTCCCAAAAATAAAATAACCCAGTATACAATGGGAAATTTGACAAATATATAAAATAGCATACAATGTTACTGTATACTATATAACTATTTTACACTGTTACTTTTACATTTTTTTTAAAAACAATTATACACGTTAAATGTTTACACTATATAACTGTTATAAAAATGTTTTCGTGACAAAATAAAAAACTATTTTAAAAATCTTACTGTGACACTTTTAAAAAACTATTAAAAAAATGTTTTCCGGGGACATTATAAAACTATTATTTCACTGTTTCTGTGACACTATAAAAACTTTTTACAAATTTTCTGGACACTAATAACTATTATACACTGTTACTGGACCAAATAAAAACCCATTAACACATTAAATGTGATACTATAAACTATAAACAATGGAAATTGAAACTAAATAACTAGTAAACAATGTTACTGTTTACACTATAAAACAAATTAAAACCCCGTTACTGTGACACCCATATTAAAATATTATACAATGTTACCGGGGAAACTATAAAAACTATTATACCCCTGTTACGTTTACACTAAAAACATTATCAATGTTACAATTAAACCCATAAAAAACTAGCATACAATGTTACCCGTGACACTATAAAAAACTATTATACACTGTTTACGTGAAAACAATATAACTATTTTTTACAATGTTTCTTTTTACACAAAAAACAAAAATTTCCCCGGTTTCTGGGGATACTATATTTAAATTTTGTATACACGTTACTGTGACCTAAATAACTAGTTTCAATTATGTTACCCAAATAACTAATTTTATAAAAATGGACTGTCACTTTATAACTAGTATACAAAATTTTTCGTGACACTAAATAACAAATTTTTTAAATGTTAATGTAAAACTATATAACAAAAATACAATTTTAATGGAACAAAAATAACATTATACACTGTTAACGTAAACTATAAAAAAATATCCTTTACTGTAACCAAATAACTAGAAACAATGTTTTCTGTAACACCAAAATAACATATATTTAAAATTACTCCAATAAAATTTATAAAATATATACCCCAAAGGTACTGTTTACACTATATAACTAAAAACAATGGGGTTTCCCGTGACACTATATAACTATTTTTTCCCCTGTTTTCTGTGCACTATAAACTATTTTACAATGTTTTTCCCAAGACCTTTTAAAAAATACATACATTTTAAATGTGACACTATATAACTATTATACACTGTTACTGGGGATAAATATATAATTTTTAAACAATGTTACTTTAGACCCAAAAAACAAAATACCCCTGGGTTTCTTTTGATAAAAAAATAATTTTTTAAAATTTTTAAAAAACTGGTTTCTGTGACACAAATAACCGGGAAACAATTTACTGTGACACTATATAACTATTTTGAGTTTTAATGATAAATAAAAACAAAGAATTTTTAAAAATAAAACAATGGTTTCTTGAAAAATAAAATAACTATTTTACAATTTACTTTAACTATAAAAACTAAAAAATTTTTTATTTTTTTATACCCGTTTTCTGTGAACTATTTTTAACTATTAAAACCCCTAATTTCAGTGATGCCCAAATAACAGTATACAATTTTTACCGTAACACCAAATAACCAAATATATAAAAGTTACCCCAAAACTTTATAACTAGTATACAATGGTACTGTGACACTATATAACTAGTAAACAATGTTACCTGTACACTAAATAACTATTTAAAACAAAGTTACTGTTACACTATATAACTATTAAACAATGTTACAGTTAAAACTATAAAAACCCATTTTACAAGTTAAATGTGAACCATATTTAAATAGTAAATTGTTTACTTACATTTTTTAACTATATACAATGGAAATGTGACACCAATTTTAACAATTTAAACCCAAAGGGTTTCCCGGACACAAATAATTTTTTTACAAATGGTTAAATGTTACATTTTATAAATATTAAAAAAATTTATTTTGAACCAAAATTTTAAATATTTTACAATGTTACTGTAAAAACCATATAACGTATAAATGTTTTCTTAAAAACTTTTTTAAAAATATTTTAAAAAATGGACTGTGACACTAAAAACTAGAAACAAGTTACTGTGAAAAATAAAACTAAAATTTTCCTGTTTCTGTGACACTTTAAACTATTATAAATGTTAAATTGGCACTAATAAAATGTATCCCAATTTTTCTGTGACACTTTTATAAACTAAAACTTATTTTGTAAACAAAATTTTTTTAACCTCGGACACAAAATAACTATTAAAAAACACTGTTTTCTGTGACACTATTAATTTATTAAAACACTTTACTGTGATACTATAAAAAAGTATTAAAAATGTTACTAAAACCATATAACTAATATATAATGTTACTCCAATACTTTTTTAAAAAGTATACAATTTACTTGGGCACTATAAAAACTAGTAAAAAATTTTTACTGTGACACTATATTTAAATATTTTACCCCTGTTACTGGGGAAAACTAAATAACTATTTTACAATGTTACTATGACACTATAAAACTTTGCATACAATGTTACAGTTACACTAAAAAAAAACTATTAAAACCAAAAATTTTAAAAATGTGAGAAAAAAAAATAAACAAAAAATTCAAACAATGTTACTGGAAAAAACCAAAAAAAAATTTAAATTGTAACAAAAAATTTTTCCCGTTTACACAATAAACAGTATAAATGTTACTTCCAATAAATATTTAAACTGTAACAATGGTAAAAAAGTTAAAAAACCATATAACTTTTTAATTTAAAAAAATTTTAAAAAATTTTTTAAAATATATAAAATAATAACCCTTTACTGTGACCTATATAACTTTTAAACATTTTACTTGATACAAAAATAACAATTTTAAAATGTTTAAATGTAAAACATATAACTATTTTAAATGTTCCCCAAACTTATAACTTTTATACAATGGTTACTGTGACACCTTTTTAAATAAACTTTTGTTAAAAAATGATTCTTTGTGACACTTATAACTATTTTTACATGTACTGTGACACTATATAACTATTTTACACTATTACTGTGAACAAAATTTAAAAGTATACAAGGGTTTCTTTTAAACACCAAAATAAATAATAAATAATGTTACTCCAATACTTTTAAAAACTAGTATACAAAGGGGACTGTTTACACTATAAAAACTAATTAAAAAATGTTACCCCGTACACTATTTTAACATTAACCCGTTTTTGTTAACCCCTATATAACTATTAAAAATGTTACTAAAAGACACTATAAAACTAGCAAACAATGTTACGTGACACTATAAAACAATTTTACACTGTTTCTGTGATACTATATAACTTTAACACTTTACTGTTACACTAAAAAAATTGTATAAAAAATGTTTCTGGACACTATATAACTATTTTAATTAAAAGTTTTCTCCAAAAACTATATAACTAGTAAAAATGGAAAATGTCACTATATAAATAGTATACAATTTTACGTACACTAAAAAACTATTATATAAATGTTTTCTGTGACACTATATAACTATTATACCTTTACGTTTTAAAAAACTATATAATTTTTTAAACCAAAAAAGTTAAAAGAAATACTTTTTTAACTATTTTACAATGGTTTCTGGGGACACTATAAACTAGTAAACAATGTTACTGTGACACTATTAACTATTATACACTGTTTCTGTGACACAAAATAACTATTATTTCAATTACTGGGGAACCATATAACTAGGGACAATTTAACGTAAACCCAAAAATAACTATTTTAATGTTACCCAAAACCCATAAAAACTATTTTACAATGTTACGTTACACTTAAAACATTTTACACGTTTACGTGACACCATATAAAATATTTTACCAAAAGGTTTCTGTGACACCATATAACCCAGTATAAAAAATTTTACTTGTGAAAAAATAGGAAATATTAAATAAATGTTTTCTGTAACCAAATAACAGTATCCCCCAAAGTTACTGTGAACAATATAACTATTTTATCATTTTTACTTTAGAAAACCATAAAACTATTTTACAATGGTTTCTGTGAACTATATAACTAGGTTTTAAAAGTTACTGTGACACCCTATAACTATTATAATGTTAAAGAAACCTTTTTAAAAAATATACAAAAGGTTAAATGGTGACCTAAAAAAACAAAAAAAAAAATGGGACTGTGACACTATATAACTTTAAAACACTGTTACTGTGAACTAATAACTGTTTTAAAAAATGTTCTGGACACTATATAACTTTATACAAATTTCTGTGATACTTAATATAACTTTTTTAAACCAAAAAATTTAATTGATACTTTTAAAATTAATTTAAAAACAATGGTTTTTGTCACTATATTTAAATAGTAAACAAGGGTTCTGTGACAAATATATAACTAATTTTACAATGTTAAATGTGACACTATAAAACTATTATACAATTTTTTACTTACACCAAAATTTAAATAGATACAATGTTACTGGACACAAAATAATATTTGTAAAAAATGGGTTTTCTGTGATACTATAAAACTATTTTTACAATGTTTACTGTGACAAATATATAAAAAATTTTAAAAAGTTTAAATGTGACACCAAATAACTAGTTAAAAAATGTTACTTTAAAACTATAAAAACAAGAAAACCCAAGGGACGGGACACTAAAAACTATTTTACAAAGTACGTGAAACAAAATAACTATTTTAAAATGTTACATAAAACATTTTAAAAATTACTGTAATAAAAAAATAAATGGGTTTCTTTTCCAAAATTTTAAAAATTTATAACCCATTTTACAATGGTTTCTGTGACACTAAATAATTTGTAAACAAATTTTCCGTGGAAACCCATATAACTATTATACACTGTTTTCGGGGACACTATATAACCCTTTTACAATGTTTTTGTTACACCATATTAAAATAAAATCAATATTTCTGTGAACTATAAACTATTATACCAACTGGTTTTCTGGAACAAAAAAACTATATAAAAATGGTTTCTGTGACACCCCTAAAAACTAGTATCCCAAAATTTCTTTTGAAACTAAAATAACCCAATATACATTGGGAAATGGGACACCAAAAAAACTTTTTATACAATGTTACTGTGAATCAAAATAAATAGTAAACAAAGTTACTGTAAAACCATTTTAACTAATTTTAAATGTTATTAAAACTTAAAACTATTAAAACAAAGTTTCTGTGACACTATATAACTATTTTTAAAAAATGTTACTTTTGACACCAAAAATAACTATATACAATGTTACTTGTGACACTATAAAACTAGTATACCAATTTTTACTTGAAATATATAACTAGATACAATGGTTTTCTGTGAACAAAATATAACAAATTTTACAAATTTTTTCGTTTAAACCCAAAAAACTATTAATTTCAATTTACTGAACATATAACTATATTCAAGGACTGGGGAACTTATAACTATTATACACTTTACGTTTTACTATATAACTATTTTACAATGTTACGTAAAACCCCTATAACTATATAAAAATGTTACTCCAATACTTTAAACCAAAAACAATGGTACTGTGAACTATAAAACTAGTAAACAATGTTTCCCGTACACTATAAAACAAATTTTAAAATTTACTGTGACACTATATAAATTTATAAAATGTTCTGTGACACTATATAACTATTATACAATGTTAACCCGGGGGAACCATATAACTAATTAAAAATGTTACTTAAACTTTAAAACTAAAAAACAAAAAACATTTCACTATAAACTTTTTAAAAAAAAGTTAAATGAGACACTAAAATTAAATATTTTAAAAATGTTTACTGTGACACTTTATAACTATTAAACAAATTTTGTGAACCCAAAATTAAATATTTTACAATTTTTTTTAAAACCATAAAAACTAATAAAATTTAAAATATACAAATTTATTAAATATTTTACAATGGTACTTTACACAAAATAACAATTTTAAAAAATGTTAATGGGGGCACAAAATAACTATTATACAATGGTTTTTACGGGGGATTTGTTTACTAGAACCCCAATCCCAAACTTTTTGGACTTTTAACTTTTTTTTAAATATAAACAAATTTTTCCCTTAAACCCAAAAATTTTACAATTTGGGGCCCCAAAAAATTATTTCCCCTTTTCATAGGATATCCATTCAAGCCCGGGCCCATAAACTGGGGGTTTAAGGTTTTTCCCCTTTATAAGGGAAAAAGGGGACCCGTTTATAATGTTTTGACTTTACCCCAAAAACTAAAATTTTCCTTTAATGCCTATATTAATTTAAAAAGTTTAACATGGGGCCACTGTTGGGAAAAAAGCCAATTTTTTCCTTTTCCAAAACACATTCCTGTGGCTTTAAGTTCCCGTTAGTGCACTTTCTAACTACAAGTTTTGTGCCCCCATTTTAACAATTTTCGGGGAAATTTAAAAATTTAATGTTATTGGGAACCCAAAATTGGTTCAAGTTTCCCTTCCTAAACTATTCCCCTGGTCCCCGGCACTAAAAACAGTTAGTTTTTGGGGACCCTTACACTTTAAAATGTTCGTGCCCCAAAAAAGTAACAAATTTCAGGAATTAAATTTAAAAGTATTGGTATAAACTGGTCAAGGAGGATCTTTAAAAAAATCCCCTGTTCCCCGCACCCCAATTATGGGGTTTCGTTTTTGTACACTATTCAGTTTTCCCCAAATTTTGCACCATAAAAATTTACCAAATTTTTTGTCCAAAAAATGGGGGCAAGGAAGCCATTCCCCCCAAACTACTTTCCCCCTGACCTTTAACCAAACATTAATTTTTTAAAAAATCTTATAATTTTCACTGTTCTTAAAACCATAAATAAAATTTTTTGGGGTGTTTTTATTCTTATTTTTACAATATTTTATTTGTAATGTTTAATTTGGTCCCATAGAAGATCTTTAATTTTTAAATATTTATAATCCCTGTGTAGAAATATTTGCATTGTTGTCTGTGCACCACCCTGTGCCCATTGTTGTGGCACTGAGCAGGTTGATCAGCACAACTTCCTGTAACTCTGGCATCTGCCATGGGAATGTGGCAGTCATGCTACCATGCATCTAAGCGGAGTGACAGACAGATGGGGCTCTGTCTGTCTCCAGCGACCCCCTGCTGCCTGATCTCTGGGTGTCCATTGTAGGGATTGAAGATGGAGCCATTGACTGTGATAGATAGATCTGATGTAGAGTTGAAGTGGGATGGGGGAAAGACTATGAGCTCTGTTTTCTGCATATTGAGATTCAGAAAGAAGGAGGAGAAGAAGGATATGGAGGATAGACATTCTGGGATCCTAGAAAGCAATGAGCTGACATCTGTCCCAGAGATACATATACATCATTAGTTCCTTCACTTAAATTTCAATGGAGTGACCATGGCATATAAGTCTCCCCACACCTACATGGTGCCTCTCCCTAATGAGGAAAGTTACCCCTATTGATCTGCACATTGGGGACTGTTGGTCTTTTAGAAGGCAGTGTGGACAGCTAGAGACAGTTGTGAAACCCAGTAGCCTTGGCTGCCAAGCCCGGTTGCTCTATTCATGTGTATTACATCCAATTCTGACCAGTGGTTCACAACTAGCACTATACAGCTGGTGACCTCTAGATGGGAGAAAGATGTGATCAGTACATAGTACACTGCTGCGTCTGGGATAGGTCCAGTCTTGTCATTGCCCTGATAGTGAGGCACCCATGGAAGCCTAATCTGTGGCTCATGGACAGCAGTAATGGAGCCGTCCTCATAGGTGAAGGCCACCTCACAGTATAACATGAGAAAACACTACAGAACCTGGTGTTGTAGAGGAGGAGTTAGGGGAACTGTTTTGTGTATGTGATTTTATTTTAATTAGGTTTTAGTCTGTAAAAGAGGAATGCAGTGTTTCATCTTTACCTGCAGTCATTGCTGATTGAAGTCTCGTTGGGGAGGTGCACACGTCCTTCACCTATTGTCTGTATAGTGGAAGCCATACTGGAGACAGGTGCATCCTCCCTGTATTAGATGCAGCTGCCATTCATAGAATTCATTGACAGAGAAATGTTTGAGATTATTGCAGTCTCCAGCAAATAAAAAAAATGAGCAAGATCCATCAACCCAACAGCAATGAAAGCAAGTTATTTAACGGTGTTGACCAGAATTAGAAAAATGTTCTCCTTAACTTTAAAATCCTCAACTTTCCTCCTCATGGTTGTGTCTGGGATTGCAGCTTAGCATTACTCAGATGAAAACCAGATATATCCTTTTGCCAAAATTGTCATAGTTTTTGGAAGAAGCAGATCTTTTCTCTAATACTGGACAAGCACTTTAATTGTAGTTGAGAGGTTCAGAACTATGGAGATCCATCCGTTCTGATGTGTGCATTGGTTTACATCAGCTCTGAGGATAGTGTCTTTTAAGGTGACCTCCAATGGATACTCTTCAAAACATGGAAACCACCCGCTGTCGGATCTCTCTTGTCTTCACCCCGTAGATGATTGGGTTCATCATTGGTGGGACAAGGACATAGAGATTGGCTACCAGGATGTGGACCTGAAGAGGAACATGTTTATGTCCAAATCTATGGGCAATGAATGAGAAGATGGCCGGTGAGTAGAAGAGGATGATGACACAGACATGAGACACACATGTATTGAAGGCCTTGAGACGTGCTTCTGAGGACCTGAGTCTTACCACCGCCCTGATAATAACAAAGTAGGAAATGGCTATAAGGACCAAATCTACTGCAATGGAACAAGCTGCTATGATGAGTCCATATACCACATTGACCAGTATATTGGCACTGGCCAGCCTGGCCATGGACATGTGCTCACAATACGTGTGCTCTATCACATTGCTCCCTCCATATGCTAAGCGGTAAAGTAGATAAATAATTGGAGTTATGATACAGAAACTTCTCATAAGGGCAGCTACTACCATTTTCTTTATGAAGGATGCAGTGAGAGTGGTTGTGTATGTTAAAGGATGGCAAATGGCGTAGTATCGATCATAGGCCATGCTCAACAAGATGGCGGACTCTGTGCAAAAACTGAAATGAAGGGAGAAGGTTTGGGCAAGACAACCATTAAAGGTGATTGTGTGAGAGTTAAACCAGAATATGCATAGAGTCTTGGGTACGGTGGTGGAGCTCAGGAGGATGTCACAGGTGGACAGCATCATCAGGAACAGGTACATGGCTGATGGCGTTACTTCCAATGACCAAGATCAAGATGGAATTCCCAAGCAAAGCCATGATATACATGATACAGAATGGGATGGAGAGCAGTAGATGTGAGTCCTCCAGATTGGGGATCCCCAATAGAAGGAAATAGTCCGGATGGAGTGAAGTAGTGTTCAGCATTTCCACATGAACTTCTATGAGGAGAACATTCAAGATTCAAGGTGTAAACTTCCTAAACCTGAGAAGAGTTGGTCGCCCCTGAGATAAAGTAAGAGATTATCACAGGTTGAATTTTAGACCGAACCTGATATTAAAACAGAATGGGGTGGAATTGATAAAAAAAACATTTAAGACCTGAAATACCATAATTACAATAGGCATCTATTCTTCAGATGGTGAAGGACATTGTTAACCTCCAAAAGAGACCCCTATAGCCCACCAAGGTCCTAGGGCCCAGTGGTGGATTCCTCATAAAGCTTCCAGCTTATTGTCTTCTCAGAATTAGTGCATTAAGTTGTCTTAAACTGCTGATCACAGAACCAGTGGAAGGGGTGAGGATGAAGGGGAGGGGGGTTAATTTTTTAGTTGTTGTATTTTTTTATATCATTCACCCTCCGGATCAGGGATGTGTTAAAGAGAAGAAGAGGAATACCGAGCTTAGAGAAGAGTATTATCCTTAATAGAGACAGTACTATGAAAACATCCATCATAATGGAATAAACACCTCAGAAAGGGGATAAAACCAATGTGGTGAAATAAAATTCTAAGGGGCGCAAGAAGTTAAAAAAATTAAAGTGTGTAATGTCCTAGAGCAGGAAGGCAGAGAAAAGGCATCACAAATTTACAGAGAGAAAAATAAAATGTGTAAAAGATAAATAAAGATAGTAAAGTCTGAAAAAGAGAAACTCATTGCAAGAGACATATTTTTTTTAGATTAATAGTAAAAAATTAAAAACTGAAGATGTTGGTTGCCTGAGAGATAATGTAAATTCTCCATTGAATGTCACCTGCTGTACCCAGCAAGATGTGTAGTGCTGACTTAAAAGCATTAAAATAAACAAATCCCCTGGTCCAGAAGGCATGCAAACATGAGTTCTAGAGGTACTTATTACCATAATATATAAATCCACTTGTCGAGAGGACATTCACCTGTGAGTTCTTGAGGTACTTAGTACTATAATAGATAAATCACCTGGTCCAGATGGCATTCAACCATGAGTTCTGGAGGTACTTCGTACTATAATAGATAAATCCCCTGGTCCAGATGGCATGCACCCATGAGTTGTGGGGGAACTTATTACCATAATATATAAATCACCTTGTCGAGAGGGCATTCACCTGTGAGTTCTGGGGGAACTTATTACCATAATATATAAATCACCTTGTTGAGAGGGCATTCACCTGTGAATTCTGGAGGAACTTATTACCATAATATATAAATCTCCCACCACTAATGTGGTACAGCCATGGACACAATGGGGCCCCCCCCGCCCAACTTTTTAGACTATTTTTGAAAGACCAAATATACAAAATCCCCTTTGTACACAAAACCATTACTTTTCCCGCATGTTACGACTATTTTGCATTTGGACCAGAACTCAGAATACTCTTCTTTCCACACACCTATCAACTCCATATTCCTTGAACTACACTTCACCATACCCTGGAGTACCACATCTGTCAGCTACATAGACACCATCATCAAGAAAGACCCCACTGCTATACTGTCATCACATCTGTACACCAAACCCACCGACAGGAATAGTCTTCTCCATTTCTACAACAACCACCCCCCTACCACAAAAAAAAATCCTGACCACGCTCTCTGTGTAGTCGGATCCATCGTATTGTAGAAAACCCCTCACTCATCAAACTGGCTTGTAGGATATGGCCAACTGATTCTCAGAGAGAGAATAACCCCCCTGCGCTCTTCTCCCTACTCCTACAGCCGTCTCACAAGCAGAACTTACTTCACCCTGAATCTTCTCTACCCCAGACTGCAGATGTCACTTGATAAAGGCACAAGAGCCAAAACATCAAGATAAATGTCTGCAAGACACGCACTGCACAATCTACCACCTGGAACGGGTGAATAGATTTTGAGAATTGTCTTACCTACCATAAAGAATACTGATACATGGAGGTTTTGTATTATGACTTTCTACCACATTTGTTGATAAATCACATGCACACCTTACTTGTGAGAGCCGTGGATTAGCTATTCCCCGTGCAGCATTAAGACAAACGATCAAACTTGGGGTTATCCTGCTTGGGAAAGAAACAGCTTACAGGGAAATAATTACCTTGTACCAATATGTGACGGGACAGTGCAGAGGTTTCTCTGATCACATCATTATGTCACAACCTCTAGCAAGAACAAGAGGGGGTCCTCTATGTTTGGAGGAAAGTGGGTTTCACCATCATCACAGACGAGGATTCTTTAATGTAAGAGGGGTGACACTATGGAGTCCGGGGCCACAAGAGGTTGTGATATTGGATGCTTTACTGTAAGAGCGGCAACACTATGGAGCCCGGGGCCACAAGAGGTTGTGATGGTGAATTCTTTACTGTAAGAGCGGCAACACTATGGAGCCCGGGGCCACAAGAGGTTGTGATGGTGAATTCTTTACTGTAAGAGCAGTGACACTATGGAGTCTGAGGTTACAAAAGGTTGTGATGGTTACTGGAAGAACAATGACACTATGGAGTCCAAGGCCACAACAGGTTGTAATGGTGGATTCTTCACTGCAAGTAGTAGTGACACTACGGAACTTCCTGCCACAAGAGGTTTTGATAGTGCAGTCATTGACCAGGTTCTAGACGGGCTTAGATATCTTTCTTTAAAAATATAAACATATATGCAGCTGGTTAAAGGGTGTGGATTTCTGGTTCACTTTGTTAACCGGTATCCGTTGGTATATACCTTGAAAAATATAAATCACAGGTTATGGTCCGGGAAATATTATGTCAGATTTGGAGTCAGGAAGGAATTTTTCCTCTTCTATGACCTAAAGGGGTTTTGTTTCCTCTGGATCAACACTACAGGGTCAAATGTTGGACTCGGTGGACCTGCAACTTTTTTCCAACCTTATCTATTATATGACTTTGATAATATGATACAATGTTACTGTGATACTATATAACTATTATACAATGTTACTGTGATACTATATAACTAGTATACAATTTTACTATGATACTATATAACTATTATACAATGTTACTGTGTTACTATGAACCCCCAACGGGGGTAGAGTGTGGTGTCTGTGGTCCGAGTTCTCTGAAAAGTTTTTGAGGACGTCATAACTCCATAAACCATCACAAAACACTTACATTTTGGGTTCCATCATAACTCTGTGTGAGGGGCATTTGGCATCAGTGGATGCTCCCTACATCCAGGATTATCCTCCTGCAGCGGATCCTCAGTCTCGGGGGTTGTCAGGTTATGGCGGGGCTGTGATGGTATAGGAGGTCTCCATTTCATTGTTCGCTCACGACCCCATACTTCCATTTCTCTGATTGGATGACTGATACTGGGAAGAGCGAACAAGTAGGGAAGCATTCAGCAGGATAGACTATGGAAACCACTGCAGCATCAGCAGCCGAGGATGAGGGGAGATGAGGGCTCAGGGATCTACGGGGCAGGAGTCAACCACTTAGTATCCAGACTATGAGCAGCCAGGCTGAGCTCAGTGGAAGGGAATATTCACCGGAGAGAAGGAGGCAAAAATCATAAGACAAATAATGAGGCTCAGAGAGAGGAGAGGAGCATTAACCCTCCATGTGTTCACAGTCGTGTTCTACAAATTAGAGTCTGTGGGGGGCGCAGCTTCCAGTAAGAGCAAAAGTTGTGTCCTATCACTAATAAAATACTGAGGACAACTACTCTCAATGTGCTCAGTCATGTCTCATCTCTATATGGGGCGCTACTCTAAATGTGCTCAGTCATGTATCATCTTTTTAGGGGGAGCTACTCTCAATGTGCTCAATCATGTCTCATCTCTATAGGGAACATCTAATACAAATGCTATTGCCTTTTCAGTGTGCACCTATGCTTACGTTTTTCAAAATATATGGATGTGCACAGCTTAATTGATTTTTCATCTCTATAGGGGGCGCTAGTCTCAATGTGTTCAGTGATATGTCATCACTATAGGGACACTACTCTCAATGTGCTCAGTCATGTCTCATCCCTATAGGGGGCACTACTCTCAATGTGCTCAGTGATATATCATCGCTATAGGGGACACAACTCTCAATGTGCTCAGTGATATATCATCGCTATAGGGGACACTACTCTCAATGTGCTCAGTCATGTCTCACTTCTATTGGGGGCGCTAATCTCAATGTACTCATTGGATCCTGACCAAGTTAAGCTTTTGTCTTTAGGACTTAATTTTGCATTTGAGCAACACATTGATTTGTTTTCCATCCTTAAAACATAAATTTGTACATGGACCTTGAAACAATATTTCTCTAATGAAACTTCTGACAGTTCGGCTTCTGCTGAGCCAGCCAGACCTGACAATCAATATAGTAACCAAATGTACAGAGAAAACCAAACAACCGCACTTGTACATGGACTTAGTGATTTATTTTTTCCAATGGACAATACTCACCTCATAACAGAACAGGAAAAACACTTCAGTGTTACTAATTCTGGATTCTATCCCCTACAGTCAAGAACCCCAGCAATGGATCGCTATCAAAATTTAGTGGAACGAAATATTAAATCTTTGCATGACAGCGTTCCCCCTAAGTCGTCCAAATACCACAAAGTAACGGTATCACAATTCAGTGCATTACAAACCCTACAGAATATCAATGATATTGACATCAACATGGCAGACAAAGGGGGAATGGTGGTCATGATGGACAAAAATAATGATGAGTCTACTTTCCGATATCTCAACTTATTCCAAGCCCCAAGGTGACCCTACTTATCTCTATAAACAAGAAATGGAGAACTTCCTGCTGGAGGCCCTGTGTCTGGGACCTTTAAGCCAGAAACAATTTGATTTCATCTTGCCACAGCACCCCATCCTTCCTATCTTATACAGATACCAAAAATCCATAATGACAGGAGTAAACCACCTATGCATCCTATTGTTTCTGGCACTGGCTCATTGAAAGAACGCCTATGCCAGTGGCTAGATGTCTTATTACAGCGCCAAGTAAAAAGAGCACCAGGTTATTGACATGACAGAAATGATGTCCTAACCTCATTACAACAAATCACCTAAAACCCACATTTTTGATAGAGTTGAGTCCTTGTATACTAATATATTGCATAATGTAGCTCGTTTAACTTTAGACTTTTATCTTAATAAATACAGTGGATGCACAAAGGATCTAATCAACTTCATTTTCATGGTGACTAGGTTTTTAATGACTCATAATTTCTTTGGTTACAATGGTCAATTTTACCTCCAGTTAAGGAGAGTGTATATGGGGGATAAATACTCCCCGTTCCTTGCAAATCTGACATGGTGGGAAGAACTTTACATCTCCACCTACATATGTCCTTTCACAGATTGCATAGAGAGGTACGGCAGATACATTGACGACCTTCTTCTGTTTTGGGGTTCGATATGCCTGCCATGTAATCTTTCATTGTTTATATAAATAACAACCCCTTTAATTTAAATTTCACTTTTCATACCGACAGCTCTTCCATTAACTTCCTAGATCTTACACTGACAAGTATCAACCATCATAGTGGCCAGGATATTGGAGAAGGGTCTGGATACATTTCTAGATGTCAATCATTATAACAAGTTACAGCGGACCGATATTGGAGAAGGGTCATGCATAACATTTCTATATGTAATTATCATAACAAATTATTAGCGATCGGGGATTCTGGAGACAGGGTCTGGTTAGTGTGAGCGATTGCTGCGTTGGGCTATAGAGATCGATCGATAGTCGTAGTCGGCCGCTATCGATAAGGTTTTTCGATAGTGAGCATCGATTGCGCTATTGACCATTAAAGTCTATGGGAGAGCAACAACACCTATCATGTGTTACACCCAAACAAGGCTGGATGAAGCTGAATTACACATCAAAATCAAATGGATACGTGCAACATCTTAGGCAACACACTTAGGTTATAAAAAGTCACAGACAAAAAAACGTCTCAGTCCATTTAATTCCTCTGTCTTGTACCACAGTTGACCTTAAACCTGCATCCTCCACAATTAAAAAGTGCCAGAGGCAGTAGATTTGAACCATCATGTTACTGAACTGGACATTGAATATCTTGTCCGTGGAACGCTGCATGAGCCCAAACCTGCGAATGACCCCACATTTAAAAAGTGCCGCAAAAGGGTTTTCAACCACCTTTTTAGTTGAACTGGACATTGACTAAACCTGTCTGGGCCACAGCATGAGCCCACACCTGCAATGAACCCACATTAATAAAAGTGCCAGAAAAAGGAGTCTTTCAACCACCCCCCCCCCCCCCCAACCCCCCCCCCCCCCCCCCCCCCCCCCCCCCCCCCCCCCCCCCCCCCCCCCCCCCCCCCCCCCCACCCCCCCCCCCCCCCCCCCCCCCCCCCCCCCCCCCCCCCCCCCCCCCCCCCCCCCCCCCCCCCCCCCCCCCCCCCCCCCCCCCCCCCCCCCCCCCCCCCCCCCCCCCCCCCCCCCTCCCCCCCCCCACCCCCCCCCCTCATTTTAGTTTACTGGACATTGACTATACTGTCTGGGCCACAGATACGCCCCAAACCTGCATGACCCCACAATTTATAAAGTGCCGAATAATAGGAGGTCTTTCAACCAACATATTTAGATTCAATGGACATTGGATATACTGTCCTGAGCCACAGCATGAGCCCAATCCTGCATGACCACAGAATTTCAGATTAAAACAGTGACGGAAAAAAGAGTCTTTCAACCCACCATTTGTAGTTTCACTGGACATTGACATATACCTTGTCCTGGGCCACAGCATGACCCAAAACCTGCATGACACCCCACATTAAAAATGCCGGAAATGGTGTCTTTCAACCACATTTTAGTCTTTCCAATGGACATTGATATACATGTCCTGGGCCTACTGCAATGAGCCTCCAAACTGCATGACCCACACATTTAAAAAGTGCGGAAAAAGGGAGTCTTTCAACAATCATTTCTAAGTTTCACTGGAAATTGACTATACCTGTCATGGGGCCACAGCATGAGCCCCAAAACCTGCATGACTCAACATTTAAAAAGTGCGGAAAAAGGAGTCTTTCAAACACCATTTATGTTTCATGGACATTGACATATACTGTCCTGGGCACAGCATTGAGCCAAAAACCTGCATGACCCACTTTAAAAAGTGCCGGAAAAAAAGGAGTCTTTCAACCAACATTTTAGTTTCACTGGACATTGATATACCTGTCTGGGCACAGATGAGCCCCAACTGCTTGACCCCCCACATTTAAAGTGCGGAAAAGGAGTCTTTCAACCACCTATTCTTTAGTTTCACTGGACATTGCTATACTGACTGGGCCACAGCATGCGCCCAAACCTGCATGACCCCACATTTAAAAAGTGCCGGAAAAAGGAGTCTTTTAACACATTTAGTTTACTGGACATTGACTATACCTGTCCTGGGCCCAGCATGAGCCACCGGACATGACCCCACATTTAAAAGTGCGGAAAAAGGAGTCTTTAAACCACCAGTTTAGTTTCACTGGACATTGACTTTTACCTGTCCTGGGCCACAGCATGAGCCCAAACCTGCATGACCCCCACATTTAAAATGTGCCGGAAAAAAGGAGTTTTCAACCACATTTTTTTAACTGGACATTGACTATACCTGCCCTGGGCCACAGCATGACCCCCAAACCCTGCATGACCCCCACTTTTTAAAAAGTGCCGGAAAAAGGAGTTTTCAACCACCATTTTTTTTACTGGACATTGACTATCCCTGTCTGGGCCACAGCATGACCAGGGCCGGAGTTACAGTGGGTGCGGTGAAAGCCAGGCTGGCGTCCGTCATCTTTTAACACGAAGGTTAAAATCCCCTGTGAGCAGCAACGAAAATTGTGTGCTGAAGCAGAGTGCGGAAGCGGAAGGGGTGAAAACTCCAGCCTTCCTCTGTACACAGTCAATACCTGGGTAGCGCTTGCCCCTCCGTATGAGTGTGGACCAATGGAGCTTCACTTGGAAAAAACGGTGGTTAACGCTCCTTTTACACCCAGGTGCCCTTTATCTTGGCTTTTTTTTTTCCCCATTTTACTCAACGTGCTGGAGGAAATGGTCTCTGTACTTTGTTCTCGTCCGTGCTCCATACTCCATGCCCTCTGAAAAACCCTACATCTGGTCAAGTTTTCCTGTACCTCCCTTGTACAATTCAGAGGAATTTTTTTAACAGCTATTTTGTACTTTGCAAGTTTTTTAGTACTTTAATTCTGAAAACACATTTTTAAAATAGGATGGAATCCCACCAGTCTTTGTTTCTCTTTTTTTCATTGTATTAAATGGGTTGTCTCAATACAGGGATTGATGCTATGTTAAAGATCTTGCATAAAAAACAGTCATTTTGCAATATGTGCCCTTTAACAGTGTCCTCCCTATTCCTTTTTTCTGAAAAGCCCATCACCCTTGAGCCACTCTTGACAATTGTGAAGAAACAAATGTCTGTTAGAAACAACATTTTTTAGAATAGGACCTGTGTATAGCTGCATGTCACAGCAAAATGCCCCAAAAATTAAAAGCAGGGACCTTGAGCCACTTTGGTCAATTGTGAAAAACCCAAATGTCTGTTAGAAACAACATTTTTTAGAATGGGAAACTGTAGTATAGCTGCATGTTCACAGCCAAAATGCCCCCAAAAATTCAAAGCATGACCCTTGAGCCATTTGGTCAATTGTGAAGAAAATGTCTGTTAGAAACAACATTTTTTATAATAGGACCTGTAGTATTGCTGCATTTTCAAAGCAGATGACCCAAAAAATTATAAAAATGACTTCTCAGCCACTGTTAAAAATTGTGAGGGAGAAATGCCACTTAGAAGCCACATTTCTTTTAAAAAGGACCTTTGATTATTGCTGTATCTCACAGCTACATGACCCCAAAAAATTAAATATGACTTCTCAGCCACTTTTAAAAAATTGTGGGGGAGAAATGCCATTAAAAAGCCACATTTCTGTTCCAAAGGACCATAATTATAGCTGTATCTCACAGCAACATGACCCAAAAAATTATAAATATGACTTCTAGCCATATTAAAATTGTGGGAGGAAATGCCATTGAAGTCCCATTTGTTCCAAGAGAACCATGATTATTTGCGTATCTCACAGAAAACATGCCTCAAAAAACCATTGAAATGCGAAAACTTTAAAGTTTAAAAGTGGTAAATGGAATAGGGGGTTGCATGAAACTTGCTGTCTTTTACAGCTCCTACAGAAAACCCAGCAAAATGAACTTTTGGGAAAAGAAAATAAAATTGCAGTAAGAAATGATCATTTTAAAAAAGTTTCAAGAGGACCATTTCTGTTTGAAAAGGAATGTGAAATTGACTGGCAACTAATCGGTGACCCCGGCAATTGGGGCCACAACATCATCAGAGATCCATTTCCTGATTCATCTTGATGAAAGTCAAACGATCCACATTATCTGTGGAAAGCCTGTAGGGATTTTCTTAAATTTCTCAACCAGCTCTGCTGAAGGACGGCTCAGATATGACGCTGGCTGCTGGGCAGGACAACACCTTTGGCGTGACGAGCCAGCTGGGCCATTCGTCCATTTTGGATACCAGAAGTCTTTGGGTCGGAACACATGCAAACATCGGTGTTGAGACGCCAGATAGTCGTGCACCCTGTTTTTAAGCTGATCTCTGTGTGTTGGGTGTGTGCCCTGCTTGCAAAGCGTTGGTGAGGTGGTAAAAAAGATTGCCCGAGGTCACCCATTAGGCTTCTGCCACCTTGCCTGCTGCTGCCGCTAGCCTACTTGGCATCTATGCTGTCACGTCGCTGATGTTGTTCCACCGTGACATTTGGGGAACGTGAAGCAGACGAACAGATGTCTCCAGTTGATCAATCAGCAAGGTCTCCATTTCCTGCATTTTACTCTTATTTGGGTGGGTGGGGGAAAGGGAAAATGCTGATTTTTGTTTTGTACCGGGGATCCAGGAGGGTGGGCCACCCAGTAACTGTTGTTTTATTTTGATGGCCTTAATGGAGGATCATGTTGGAGGGAAAAGGAGAAACCAAGCACTCATGTGAGAGATGGAGCCTTGATTTCCCCAGCCTCTGGGTCGAGGGGCACTAGCAAACTGATCTTCCTCATCTTCCTCCTCCGCCTCCCAAAATTTGCGCCAACCTCTTTCAAGGCAAAGGGGCGTCGGTAACATCGTGTCTAGGAATAACCTCCTCCCCCTTCCTCTCCCCTTTCCTCCGGGACACTTCAAACACAGCCCTGACTTGCCTGAGATGATGACCCTGAGAGCTGATGCGCCCCCTTGCACTAGCTTCTGGACCCGAACCACTGCCTAATGAAGACCCATGGGAAAATTTTGAAACTGTCGGGCCTTGTGGATTTTTACGGAGAGAAAAGGCTCCGGTCCGCATCTGTGTCCGTCTCCTCTCCGTCGCTGGCGGGGACCTGTTGTTTCAGAGTGTCCAACGATCGTTCCAGAACTAAGATCACCCCCAATGCTCATGTGACAAGGGATTGTCCGCACTGACCATTTTGGTGGTTCTTCAAAACTGGCAAGGATGGTGCAGAGCTCTTTCACCTGCCTCCCTCTCGGTGGTTCAACACCCCGAGGTCCCTACCGCTGCTTGTCAGGCATGTGATCACTTCGTACTGCGTAATGGAATTGGTGCTGCCCAATCGCTGGAGATGTGGAGGGGGAATTCCAGCGTGTTGCTCGTCAACATGTGACGATTGACGGGGAGGCCGAGCTGACGCTGCAAGCAGCCAGGCGGACGAACGCAGGGTTGCAGAACGGCGGATGGTTAGTGCGAACTCAGACCTCGTGCCTTCTTACAGCAGGCAGTCCAGACCCGGGTAGCTCTTTAGAAATTTGGGACGTCAAGGTTCATGACAATGTGGCCAGGCAAAGGGATCTGCTCAGCCTACCGGATTTAAGGGCGGCCAGCAGATTTCACCGTTATCGCACAACACCTTGCCTGGCACACAGGTTCTTGTCACACAGCCAAGGCTCGGTCTCGGTTGTTAGTGAGCGTCCTCGCTCCTGACTGTGTGTGGACGTCTCAAGGCAGAGTAATTTCAACTCGGCTGGTGTCTCTGGGCAAGTGATGCCACCATGACCGGGTAGTACAAGGATAAGAGGACTACTATGGGGGAAAGTGCCTGCACCATCCCTGCAGGTCTTTGAAGAGCGTGCGCCGCAGCCTGAGAGCCTCCGCACCACCCAAAGAGACATCCACCCAGCTCACACAGTGAGCTGTCACAGAGATATGCGGCCTTGGCGTGCTTACGTTGTCTAATGTGTCGGTGGTGAGTTGGACTTTTCCGGACAAGATTCAGACATCGCGCTGGAAAGTTAGGATGACACGTGGCTGGCCAGGGCAGGGACGGTTTTCTGGCAAAGAAATGCCTGCTCGTCAACTGGTATTGGGGACAGAGAGGGCCATGACGTGGCGGAACCATCTGTGTCACCAGACGGAAAGGCAACATTTCCAAGGCTAAAAGCCTGGCAATGCGACTTCAGGTTTTGGCTTTGGGATGGTTTGTGAGTTTAGGTGTTTCTTTCTGCTCCCAAAACCTGGAAGACAGAAGGCTGGCAGCTAGAACTGGCCGCTGTCGGGTGCAGGGTCGTTAAACTGGCGGATGGAAGAAGGGGTAGGATAGGTCTCTGGTGGTGTGGTGGTACTAGGGCGACGGTGGAGGCTGAAGCGGAGGCTGATCCCTGATCATGATTGGAGAAGACACTGGGCAGCCTGAGGAACGCTTGGTGGGTGGCGGAGGAGGAGGCAGGAGGCAGTGGGTGTGTCCGTGGTTGAGGCCGAGCGTCGGTAGGACTTTTTTGGGCCAAGTGTTCTCCATTTCAACTCATGCATTCGTGCTTTGACTAGACATGTTGTGTTGGTTAACCACTTAAGGTTTCTTGCCTCTACTTTATGCGTGTACGGCAAAGGCGGCCATATGACATCGCTGGCAGTGAATCACGTGGCTTGCTCAAAGAAAGCCCAGCTTGAGAGGTCCTGGACCTTTTTGCGGCGATAAAGCGAGGAGCGGGGTTTGCGCTGACCGTGGATGCGGAATAATATCAGCGGGTACATTCTGCGACCGCCCTCTCCCTTTTTGTGGCGGGACCGTAATGACTCTACCCCATCGTCTTCCTCCCGTACACTGATGAAGCGCTCGCAAGCAAAATAAATTCTGCGGAAAAAGACAGGATGGATCCGCAATGTCGTCATCATATCTCATCAAACAGGTGACTTGGTCGTCCTGCACTTTCTGCATCCAGAACGCTGACGGTGCTACAAGCAAGGGGCACTGCAAGGGTTGCGACCGCCCGGGATTTTTGCCGATTGATTCGGCTTCCTTCACCTCCGCTGATGGATCAGTAACTGGCCGTCAGAGCAGAGAAAATCATCACTTTTTGGCCTCTTGATCTTTTAACATGCCTTTCTGACCCCAACCGCATTTTGTCATCAAAGAGGTCTTCAGACAATGGAATTATCCACCAGTGGAGGGTACACGAGTCTGAACTTTTGGGCTGCGTCTTGTTGGACAGATGTGATGAATTGATGATGAGACTTTGTGGCCGGATGCGAAGGTAGAGGTGGTTTAAGACTGCTAAGATGCAGGTTGCATTAACAACTGAGGACAGATTTGGCGACGATGTTCGTTATCTTAGGATTCACAGGGCCCTGACCCAGCGATGACAGGACCGGACGGTACTGCAATGACGATCCCGCTGGCATAGCATGGTTGTGCCAGCACTGGAAGGAGCACCTTTATCGTAACTCTACCATCCATGTGCTACCCCCATCTGATTTGCTCGCTTACACCTGCATTTCGCTCCTGTTCAGAAATATAAAAATTTGAGGAAGGTATGGAATTAGTTTTGGAAAAGTCTCTTATTAAAAGACGGCAAATCACAGCTATTCTCAAATCCCTCTAATCAAACTAAATTGCTGGATTCAAATTTAACTGCATGGTGTCTATCACAAATCTGGGACTGGGCAAAGTCCAAAAAACACGTATCTCGTTATGGTTTTGATATAATAAACGGTATTTTTTGCACCTTTACAATTCAACTGTGTGAATATTGAATTGCTGTTTTAAGTATACGTAGATGCTGACGTAAATGAACAGCTGCTGGGTGCGCAAAAGTCAAAAATAACACGATACCTGATGTTTTGATATAATAAACGGTTTATTTTTGCTACCCTTTCAATTCACCTGTGGGAATATAGAATTGCTCGTTTAAGATTTACGTAGAAGCTGGGGTGTTTCAATGAACAGGCTGGGTGCGGCAAAAGTCAAAGAAACACGTATATGTTATGTTTTGATATATAAACTGTAATTTTTTGCACTTTCAATTGACTGTGGTGAATATAGAATTGCTGTTTTAAGATTTACGTAGGATGCTGCGTCAATGAACAGTCTGGGTGCGCAAAAGGGGTCCAATAAAACGTAATCTGTTTATGTTTTGATATAAAAACTGTATTCTTTTGCACTATTTTGTTTCAATTCACTGTGGTGAATATAGAATTCTGTTTTAAGAATCTTACGTGATGCTGCGTCAATGAACGTGCTGGGTGCGCAAAGTCAAAAATCACGTAACTTTATGTTTTTGATAATAATAAAACGGTAATTTTTGCACCTTTCAATTTACCTGTGGTGAATATAGATTGCTGTTTTTCTTTAAGATTTAGTTTAGATGCTGCGTCAAGACAGTGTGGGTGCGCAAAAGTCAAAAATCTCGTATAAACTGTTTGTTTTGATATAATACACGGTATTTTATGTACGTCTCAATTCAATGTGGCGGATTAAAGAATTGCTGTTTTAGATTTACGTAGATGCTGCAGTCAATGTACAGTGATGGGTGCGCACAAGTCAAAAAACTCGTAACTGTTTTGCTTTTCATATAATTAATCTGTAATTTTTGCACCTTCGTCAATTCACCTCGTGGGTATGAATTTAGAATTTCGCTGTTTTAAGATTTACGGTAGTGCTGCGTCAATGAACATTGCTGTGTGCGCAAAGTCAAAAACACGCTAACTGTGGGTTTTTCGTACGATACACCGTATTTTTGGGCAACAAAAACTGTGCTGACTACAAGATTGCTGGTTTGTAATTTTTAAGTGCAAGGTGGGATATATCAACAGTCCAGGGTGTAATGGGTAAAATTGAACACCATATGGTGGGTATTACAGGTTGGCATTGGAATCTAGTGGATAGAGAGGGTTATCTGAAATGTATACTGATAATAAATGTGTAGTTTTGCAGCCTAACATAGAGACATGCAGTTACTAGAAATGATGTGCTATTCAATATAGTTTCAGGCTGCCAACCATTATCCAGGGAAATATTTTCAAATAACGCAAATGTTAATAAATAACAGATTTTCCACTACAATGTCTCCACTAAGTTTGGTGAACTTTATCCTAATGTTCTTTATAGATAGAGCTTGTCTGTGTTCGCCCGCAGGGCCCCCCCCCCCCCCCCCCCACACACCCACCCCCCCACGCCCTGAACACAACCACCCCCCGCTCCCCACGCCTTGAATTTACAGGGTAGATGCTGCTTTACACATCTCATGCTTGCAGAGGGTGAGTATATACGCTAAAATGTGCAAACTCTAACTCTAACTAAATTGGAAGCATCACAGCTAATAGTAGAGGTTTCTCTGTGCAAGAAATGAGACTAATTTCGATGAGCTGTTTGGCCTCAGAGCAGAGCGCAGGTCTTATCATATGAGATGCTGAGAGTCAATGAGGCTGAACAGGAAAGCTGGTTTATGTAAAACGAGGTATGTTGATTTTTCGAGCAGAATGTCGCATAACATACACATCCAGTCATGACGTCGCACACACATCTCACCTGCTTGTTCTGTAATCTCATGTGGGGCGCCAAAATACAGGAAGCTCCGAAAAAGGCGCGATATTAGAATAGATGTGCACAGATTTTGAACCTTAATTATCGCATGATCTGGAAAGTTTCGATCAATAAAAACCTTGCTCGATTATCAACTTAGTCGATAAACAGAAATCGCTCAACACTAGTCTGGATACTTTCTGAGATTGTAAAACATAAAAAGTTAGTATAGTGATTGGGATTTGGAGAAGGGTCTGGATATAATTTCTATAGTGCTAATGAACTATAACAAGTTACAGCGACAGGGATATTGGAGAAGGGTATGTATACATTTCTAGATGTAATAATAGAACAAGTTATAGTGACCAGGATTCTGGAGAAGGGTCTGGATACATTTCTATAGTGTAATAATATAACAAGTTATAGTGACCGGGATTCTGGAGAAGCGTCTGGATACATTTCTAGGTGTAATAATATAACAAGTTATAGTGACCGGGATTCTGGAGAAGGATCTGGATACATTTCTAGATGTAATAATATAACAAGTTATAGTGACCAGGTTATTGGAGAAGGGTCTGGATACATTTCTAGATGTAATAATATAACAAGTTACAGTGACCAGGATTCAGGAGAAGGGTCTGCATACATTTCTAGATGTAATAATAGAACAAGTTATAGTGACCAGGATTCTGGAAAAGGGTCTGGATACATTTCTATAGTGTAATAATATAACAAGTTATAGTGACCGGATTCTGGAGAAGGGTCTGGAGACATTTCTAGATGTAATAACATAAGTTATAGTGACCAGGATTCTGGAGAAGGGTCTGGATACATTTCTAGATGTAATAATATAACAAGTTATAGTGACCGGGATTCTGGAGAAGGGTCTGGATACATTTCTAGATGTAATAATAGAACAAGTTATAGTGACCAGGATTCTGGAGAAGGGTCTGGATGCATTTCTAGATGTAATAATATAACAAGTTATAGTGACCGGGATTCTGGAGAAGGGTCTGGATACATTTCTAGATGTAATAATATAACAAGTTATAGTGACCAGGATTCTGGAGAAGGGTCTGGATATATTTCTAGATGTAATAATAGAACAAGTTATAGTGACCGGGATTCTGGAGAAGGGTCTGGATACATTTCTAGAAGTAAGAATATACCAAGTTATAGTGACCAGGATTCTGGAGAAGGGTCTGGATACATTTCTATAGTGTAATAATATAACAGGTTATAGTGACCGGGATTCTGGAGAAGGGTTGTTGATTCAGGGATTTATTCTGATTGCCAAACTGGAGTCGGGAAGGATTTTTTCCCTAAAATGAAAACAAATGGCTTCTACCTTATGAGGGTTTTTTTCCTTCCTCTTGATCAGTACTATTATTTCAGCCTTACAAACCATGTAACTTTGCTATTTTATTAACATACTGTGTGATTATATCTAGAGGAGAAACACTCACCACTAAGTCACAATTAAAGTCTGTACTGTATTTTAGAAGACTTGACTTTACATTGCCAGACCTTTGACTATAATAATATACACAAATTGAAATAAGTGTATAGTTCATTTACAGACATCACTGATTGAAGACCAGTTTGTTTTCTCTCGGGGGCACTATCTTATCTACACTCACCGGCCACTTTATTAGGTACACCATGCTAGTAACGGGTTGGACCCCCTTTTGCCTTCAGAACTGCCTCAATTCTTCGTGACATAGATTCAACAAGGTGCTGGAAGCATTCCTCAGAGATTTTGGTCCATATTGACATGATGGCATCACACAGTTGCCGCAGATTTGTCGGCTGCACATCCATGATGCGAATCTCCCGTTCCACCACATCCCAAAGATGCTATATTGGATTGAGATCTGGTGACTGTGGAGGCCATTTGAGTACAGTGAACTCATTATCATGTTCAAGAAACCAGTCTGAGATGATTCCAGCTTTATGACATGGCGCATTATCCTGCTGAAAGTAGCCATCAGATGTTGGGTACATTGTGATCATAAAGGGATGGACATGGTCAGCAACAATACTCAGGTAGGCTGTGGCGTTGCAACGATGCTCAATTGGTACCAAGGGGCCCAAAGAGTGCCAAGAAAATATTCCCCACACCATGACACCACCACCACCAGCCTGAACCGTTGATACAAGGCAGGATGGATCCATGCTTTCATGTTGTTGACGCCAAATTCTGACCCTACCATCCGAATGTCGCAGCAGAAATCGAGACTCATCAGACCAGGCAACGTTTTTCCAATCTTCTACTGTCCAATTTCGATGAGCTTGGGCAAATTGGAGCCTCAGTTTCCTGTCTTAGCTGAAAGGAGTGGCACACCGGTGTGGTCTTCTGCTGCTGTAGCCCATCTGCCTCAAAGTTCGCCGTACTGTGCGTTCAGAGATGCTCTTCTGCCTACCTTGTGTTGTAACGGGTGGCTATTTGAGTCACTGTTGCCTTTCTATCAGCTCGAACCAGTCTGCCCATTCTCCTTTGACCTCTGGCATCAACAAGGCATTTCCGCCCACAGGACTGCTGCTCACTGGATGTTTTTTCTTTTTCGGACCATTCTCTGTAAACCCTAGAGATGGTTGTGCGTGAAAATCCCAGGAGATCAGCAGTTTCTGAAATACTCAGACCAGCCCTTCTGGCACCAACAACCATGCCACGTTCAAAGGCACTCAAATCACCTTTCTTCCCCATACTGATGCTCGGTTTGAACTGCAGGAGATTGTCTTGACCATGTCTACATGTGATTGGCTGATTAGAAATTAAGTGTTAACGAGCAGTTGGACAGGTGTACCTAATAAAGTGGCCGGTGAGTGTATATATTAATGCATTATAAAAGGAGGTGCTCACAGCAAACAATATGGAGGGGAGAGGGCTGGGTGACTACAGCTTAGTAGAAGAGGACCAACTGCAGTAATGTGCTCAGCCTCCTTTCATTACTTATTTAGGTAGATTAAATCACTGACTTAGAAAACATACACAGGGAGTGCAGTCTGGGGGCTTATGTGCACTGACTAATTACTAAGGAGTGCAGAGGACAGGAGTAGAGTGACAGCACCTGAGGATGAACTCTCGCTCAGCAGTGAGTGTGTGTGATTATTAAGTAGGGAAGAGACTGGCAGTAGGTGTCTGATAGGAAAGGTGATGTCTGAGCATATGCAGCCAGGATTGAGGACCTCTTGTCACTGGTTGGATCCCCTGGAGTTGAGCTGTGCACCATGGATCACTAATGAGCAGCTAAAACAAAAAATGGTGCAGAATTTTTAATATTGATGAATGGTGAAAGTGTTTATTATTTAATTTACAAGCTTTCAAAGTCAATTTTACTTTGTGGTAAAAACCCCTTTAATATGTTCTGAACTGTGGAGATCCATCAATTCTGATATCTGTGTTGGTCTAAATCAGCCCTGAGGATAGTGTCTTCCATGGTGACCTCCAGTGGATAATCTACAGAACACAGACACCACCCGCTGTCGGATCTCTCTTGTCTTCACCCCATAGATGATTGGGTTCATCATTGGTGGGAAAAGGACGTAGAGATTGGCCACCAGGATGTGGACCTGAAGTGAAACATGTTTATGACCAACTCTATGGGCAATGAATGAGAAGAAAGCCGGTGAGTAGAAGAGGATGATGACACAGACATGAGACACACACGTATTGAAGGCCTTGAGACGCGCCTCTGAGGACCGGAGTCTTACCACCGCCCTGATAATAGCAACATATGAAACAGCTATGAGGATCAGATCTATGCCAGTAGAAGACGCTGCTATGATGAGTCCATAAACCACATTGATCAGTATATTGGCAGTGGCCAGCCTGGCCATGGACATATGCTCACAATATGTATGACCTATCACAGTGCTGCCTTCATATGGTAAGCGGTAAAGCAGAAAAACAAATGGCGATATAACACAAAAGCTTCTAATGAGAGCAAAAAGGACCAATTTCCTTATGAAGGATCCAGTGAGGGTGGTTGTGTATGTTAAAGGATGGCAAATGGCATAGTATCGATCATAGGCCATGCTCACCAAGAACGCGGACGACGTGCAAAAGTTAAAATGAATGGAGAAGGTTTGGGCAAGACAACCATTGAAGGAGATTTGATGACAATTCATCCAGAAGATGCTGAGAGTATTGGGTACGGTGGTGGAGCTCAGGAGGTTGTCACAGGCGGCCAGCATCATCAGGAACAGGTACATGGGTTGATGGAGAGCAGCATTACTTCCAATCACCAAGATCAAAATGGAATTTCCAAACAGAGCAACGATATACATGATGCAGAATGGGATGGAGAGCAGGAGGTGAAATTCTTCCAGACCAGGGATTCCCACAAGGAGGAAGTAGTCTGGGTGGAGAGAACACGTATTCAGCATTCCCACATGAACCTTTTGCGAGGAGAACATTCAAATTTCAAGGTGTAAATTTCTTGGATAATTACAGAAATTTGGAGATACTAGTAAGGTAGGAAATAGTATACTTAGTTCATGACCTCACAATGACCACCTCTCAGAGGACCCTTCTTCGAAAAGCCTATTGATGTGAATGAGAACTTTGTAGGCCTTTTAGCCCAGGTGGTGGCGCAGTCGGGCTCTCACACATTACAATTGATTGCTGGGGTAACAGCAGCAGGATATTCTGTGGTCCACATAAGTTTGGGCGACCTCTTTAACAAAAAAGTGATACAATTTTATGATCTTATTAAAATGCAATAGTCTAAAGGGGAAGATTCAGGCACACAGCTCTTATGGGAGGGTTTCCACAAGAGAAGGGTAAAGAACAATGAAGAATACGAAGAGTTTTTTCTCTACAGGTTATCAAATGTACAGGTTAGTGGTTATCTAGGTGACAGCGACCACAACACACTAAGGTTTCATTTCATTTTTAATAAAATAGTTAGGAAAGGGGCAACCAAAAAGCTGAACTTCAGGAAGGACAGTTGTCTTCAGCTGAGAGATGACCTTAGTAGCACAAAATGGAACATTGTCCTCAAAGATAAAAGTACACAAACTAAATGGAACATTTTTAAAGCATCCTTAATAGATATTGTGAAAGCATCTGCCTTAGTGGAATAAATGCCTTAGAAACAGGAGAAAAACTAATGTGGTTAAATAAAATAATGAGAGACACAATAAGTACTAAAAAGAAAGTGCCTTAAAAGCATTAAAACAATAGACAAACCACCCTGTTCAGATGGCATTCACCCATGAGCTCTAGAGGAACTTAGCAGCATAATAAATAAATCACCTGGTCCAGATGGCATTCACCCATTATTTCTAGAGGAACTTATTACCATAATAGATAAATCACCTGGTCCAGAGGGCATTCATCCATGAGTTCTAGAGGAACTTAGTGCCTTAATAAATAAATCACCTGGTCCAGATGGCATTCACACATGAGCTCTAGAGGAACTTAGAACCTTAATACATAAATCACCTGGTCCAGAGGGCATTCACCCATGAGCTCTAGAGGAACTTAGCAGCATAATAGATGAATCACCTGGTCCAGAGGGCATTCACCCATGAGCTCTAGAGGAACTTAGCATCTTAATAGATAAATCACCTGGTCCAGAAGGTATTCAGGTCCAAGTTCTGTGAAAACAAAGTACCGTAATAAACAAACCTCTGTTTAGAATATTTATGGATTCTACAATGACCGGGTCTGGTCCACAGGACTGGTGCATGGACAATATTCAAAAACTGACCAGAAACTATAGACTTGTAAACTTAACCTCCACTGCATATAAAATATTATCCTGAAGTATCCCAGTAAGATTAACCTTATAACACAGCACCAGTGTGGCTTTACGAAGGATCGGTCCTGTCACTTATCTGATCTATGAGGAGGTAAGCTGCAGAGTGGACCTGGGTGTTGTATTTCTAGACTTCTTAAAGACATTTAATTGTGGCCACATAAAAGATTGGTGCAAAATTGAGAATAATGGGACTGGAGGAAAATATATATAAATAGGCCCCCAACTGAGGCTGTGATAGCAGAGGGTGATTATAAAATGAACATACTAGTAGGGTACCACAAGGGTCAGTACTGGAAGGGTCCCAGTTACTAGTGGAGACCACATGGGGCAGTATTTGAGGGGTACAGTTTCTAGTAGAGACCAGTAAAGAGGGATTCACAGTTACTAGTGGACCCACGAGTGGTCAGTATTGGAAGGTTACAGTTACTATTGGAGATCACAGGGGTCAGTTGTGAAGGGGTCATAGTTACTGGTGGGTACCACAAGGAGCAGTATTGTATGGGTCATATTGGAAATCACATGGGCCAGTTTTAGACAGATCACAGTTACTAGTGGGGACCACAATCTTGGAGGGGTCACTTTTACTAGTGAGGTACCACATGGGTCTGTACTAGGTCCTCTTCTTTTCAATATAGCTGTTAATGACCTTGTGGAGGCTACAGAGCAAAATTGCAATATTTGCCGATGATACAAAGCTCTGTAAGGTAATAACACGGAGGAGGATAATAGAATATTACAGAGGGATTTCAGAAGGTTGGAGGATCAGGAAGAGAAATGAAGTTTCATGTGGATAGATATAAGGTTGTGCACTTGGGCCGAGGATTTATTTAATAAATGTTCTGATACTGGTAAAACTGCATCTGGAATAGACCTCGGGATATTGGTGGCCAGTAATCTTACATTCAGTGATCAATGCCAGGCAGCTGCTCCTAAGGCAAAGAAAATCATGGGCTGCATTAAAAGAGGGAAAACTGCTCAGGACAGGGACGCAATGTTTCCTCTTTGCAGATCACTGGTGAGGGCATGTATGGGATATAGATGCAGAGGAGGGGACCAGTAAGTTAAGGGAATGGAGGGTTTGCAGTATTAAGACAGGCAATAAGGTAATTCAGCTTAAAAAGAAGACAGATTGTGGGGGATCTAATTACCTTGTACAAATATCTGACAGGACAGTGGTATCTCTGATAATCTATTTATCCCAAGGCCTGCAACAACCACAAGGGGGCGTCCTCTATGACTGGAGGAAAGTGAGTTTCACCATCATCACAGAAGAGGAGTCTTTACTGTGAGAGCAGTGACACTATGGAGCCTGGGGACACAAGAGGTTGTGTTGGTGGATTCTCTACTCTAAGAGCAGTGATGCTAAGAAGCCCGGGGCCACAAGAGGTTTTGATGGTGGATTCTCTACTGTAAGAACAGTGACACTACGGAGTTCCCTGATACAAGAGGTTGTGATGGTGGAGTCTTTCACCAGGTTCTAGGGGGGCTTAGATGTCTTTCTTAGAAATTATAAATCACAAGTTATGGTCACTGTAAACGGGACAATGTTCCAGGGAATATTCTGATGCCAGATTTGTCAGGAAGGAATTTTTCCTCTTCTACAGCATAATACATTATATGTTGGACTTGGTGGACCTACGTCTTCTTCCAAACTTATCTACTATGTTATTGCGAGAATATGATACAATGTTACTGTGATACTATGAACCTTTATACACTGTTACTGTGACACTATATAACTATTATACACTATTACTGTGATACTATATAACTAGTATACAATGTTACTGTAACACCATATAACTAGTATATAATGTTACTCCAATACTTTATAACTAGTATACAATGGTACTGTGACACTATATAACTAGTAAACAATGTTACTGTGACACTATATAACTATTATACACTGTTACTGTGATACTATATAACTAGTATACAATGTTACTGTGACATCATATAACTAGTATATAATGTTACTCCAATACTTTATAACTAGTATACAATGGTACTGTGACACTATATAACTAGTAAACAATGTTACTGTGACACTATATAACTATTATACACTGTTACTGTGACACTATATAACTATTATACAATGTTACTGTGACACTATATAACTATTATACAATGTTACTGTGTTACTTTGAACCCCCAATCTCTGAACAGCTTTTGAGACATCAATAACTCCATAACTATCACCATAACACTTACATTGTGGGTCCTTCATAACCTCATAATGTTTGGAGCATTTGGCTCAGTGGATCTCCCCTACATCCCAGGATTATCCTCTGCAGCCGGATCCTCAGTCTCGGGGGTTGTCAGGTTATGGCCGGGGCTGTGATAGTAAAGGGGTCTCCATTTATATGTTGCTCACTGACCCCATTACTCCATTCTCTGATTGATGACTGAGACTGGGAGACGAACAAGTGGAAGCAGTCAGCAGGTAGCATCCAGCAGCCGAGGATGAGGAGGAGGATGAGGGCTGAGGGATCTACAGGGGAGAGTCACCTCCTTATATCCAGACTATGAGCAGCACAGGCTGAGCCTCAGGGAAGGAAACATTCACCGGAGAGAAGGAGGCAAAAATCATAAGAAAAATAATGAGGCTCAGAGAGAGGAGAGGAGCATTAACCCTCCATGTGTTCACAGTCGTGGCTATAAATTATAATCTGGAGGAAGAGAGGAGCAATTTCCAATGAGTGGAACAGCTGTGTCCTATCAAAGATATTGTACTGAGGGCAACTACTCTCAATGGGCACAGTCCTGACTCATCTCTATAGGGGGCACTACTCTCAATGTGCTCAGTCATGTCTCATCTCTATAGGGGGCGCTACTCTCAATGTGCTCAGTCAGGTGTCATCACTATAGGGGACACAACTCTCAATGTGCTCAGTCATGTCTCATCTCTATAGGGGGCGCTACTCTTAATGTGCTCAGTCAGGTGTCATCTCTATAGGGGGCGCTACTCTCAATGTGCTCAGTCATGTCTCATCTCTATAGGGGGTGCTACTCTCAATCTGCTAAGTCACGTCTATTCATTATGTAGGGCGCTACTTTCAATATGTTCAGTTATTAGGCCATGGTTAGAGGTTGGCTTGATGTGATGTCATGTTTGGTCATGGTTAGAGGTTGGCTTGATGTGATGTCATGTCATGGCTGGTCATGGTTTGAGTTTGGTCGGATGTGATGTCATGTATGGTTATGGCTAGAGGTTGGCCTGATGGGGAAGTCATTGTTGGGCATGGTTAGCCTTTGCCTGATGTCATGTCATGTTTGGCTGTTGTTAGAGGTTGACCTGAGATCATGTTACAATATGGTTAGGTGTTGATCTGATGTGAGGTCATGTATGGCCATGGTTGAAGATTGGTCTGATGTGAGGTCATGTTTAGCTGTGGGTAGAGATTGGCCTGATGTGATGTCATGGTAAGGGATTGGTCATGAGTGAGGAACATTACCCCTTTCGAGAAGCACATCAGGGACTGATGGACTTTTAGAGGGCAGTGGAGACAGTTTTGAGACCCAGTAGCCTTGGCTGTCAAGCCCAATTGCTCTATTCATGTGCATTACATCCGATGCCGATAAGTGGTGCACAACAACTGGTGGCCTCTAGATGGGAGACAGATGTGTATTAACATGATTTGGTCAGTACATAGTACACTGCTGGGTCTGGGATAGGTCCAGCCTTGTCATTGCCCTGATACTGAGGCGCCCATAGGAGCCTAATCTGTGGCTCATGGACAGCAGTAATGGAGGCGTCCTCATAGGTGAAGGCCATCTCACAGTATAACACGAGAAAACACTCGGCGACCTGGTGCGGTGGAGAAGGAGTTGCAGGAAATGTATCATGGATGTGATTTAATTTTTATTAGGTTTTAGTCTGTAAAATATTAATGCAGTGTTTCTTCTTTCCTTGCAGATGTTGCTGATTGAAGTTTCTTTGGGGAGGCGCACACGTCCTTCACCTGTTGTCTGTACAGTGGAAGCCATACTGGAGACACATGCATTCTCCCTGTACTGGATGCAGCTGCCATTCATAGAAGTCATGGACAGGGAAATGTCAGAGATTATTGCAGTCTCCAGCCCCGAGGGAAAGGTGAGGGACAGAAGAGCTGCATACAGGGTTATGTGTGCACTGAACTGTCCAGCAGCATCTAGACCTCCTGGAGCACAATAAACTTCACTCTATCTCCTGTCTCCAAATGATAATAAGATGATGTTACTGAGCTCATCCTCTCATGATAAGATGACTCTACTGACCCTGTTCTCTAATGTTAATAAGACACCACCCTGTAATGATCATGAGATAACTCTACTGACTGTCCACTAGATATAATTAGATCCCCTTTCTAATTCCTGTGTTTTAGTGCCTCAAATGGTTATGAGATGACTCTGCCGACCTCATCCTCTAATGTTCTGCTGAACCAACCATCTGATATGAATAAGATGACTCTGCTGACCCTGCCTTCTAAGGATCATAAGATTTTTCTGCTAATCTCACCCTGTAATATTAGTAATACAACTTTCCTGACTCCACGCTCCATTCTGAATTTTGGGTTTGAGGCTGAGCGATGATTTAGGAGTTTCATTAAACGGGGGAAATAGTCATAAAGTCAAGTGATCAAAAACTACAATGGATGTATATCAATGATTTATTTTGTGTATACCATGTAGCATGAAAATAGGGTGTACATACTTTTCATAGACATGGTGATATGAACCACAAAACATAGGGCGGCATGTATGAATCTCGCACGTTGGGGCGCACCTTTCCGGCGAAATGTACGCCTGATTTATGTCGGCACTGGGGCGCGCTCATACATACTAGTAAAGTCCCCCGGCTCGCCAGTGGTGGGCGCGTGCGGGACTTGGCGCGTGGGCGCTGCGCTATGATTGCCGTCCAAGGTTTTAGTGCGCTAAACATGCTTTGTAAAGTCCGCGCGCCTGCCTCGCAGTTTTTGGGGGCGCTGGGGGGATTTGGCGCAGTGCGGCGCTTCCCCTATGTTCGCCGCCGGGGGGGAGGTGCCTCATACATCCATGAAAGTCTGCGCGCCTCCCCAGTGCGTGGGGCGCAGTGCGGGGAAGGGGCGCGTGCGGCCTGAGCTAATATCCCCGTCCGAGGTGCGTCTACAGCGGGAAAAAAAGTTCCCCGCGTTCGCCAGTGTGTGGGGCGCATGGGGGACTTAGGCCAGAAGAGCTGCGCCGAAGAGTGTTGATTCGAGACAGGGGGAAAACAGCAAAAAATCATTAAAGATGCCTGGGGTATGAAAAAAAAATCGCTTTTAAAAAGGCGGAAACATTCTCGGGAAAAGAGTTCAAACCTCAAAAAAAAAAAAAATAAAAAAAAACATTTCCCAAAAAATTTTAGAACGGCGAAAATATCAAAAATTTTGGATATTGGAATTGCCGGGGAAAATTCAGTAATTAAATTTGAAAGCTATTCTATTGGTCGGCAGAAAACGGGCCCAAAAAGAATGAGGCAGTGAACCATTAAAAAACCATGGAGAAATTTGGACCCAAACAAAATCAAAAGGGGGGCAGTTCAAAATACAGTAAAAATGCAGAAAAGAGGGATTGGCTGAGCTAGCGGGGCTTGGGTATTCGGGCCATCAAATAGGGCGACAGGGACCCCTTATTCCTTGGGGAGTTTGAACCCAAACAAAATCAAAGGCGGGATAGTTCAAAAACAGTAAAAAGGCCGAAAAGAGTGAGGGTTTAACTAGGGGGGGTTGGGTATCCAGCCAATCAGAGAGCGAGCTACTTCTCCATTGTGTTATGGAGAGACGGCGCAGCAATCTCGCGCTCAGGCCTGTGGCTGGGTTTTGTTTAAAAAAATTTTTTTTTATTAGTTGAAAATATTTTCTGAAAAAGGCTGAAAAATTCTCTAAAAAAAAATCAATTAAATCCTGAACTACGCGTTTGTCGCCCGGGCCGGGGCTACATAGGGAATTGCATAGAGAGAAATTTCCGGGGAAATAAGTTATTTAAATTTTTTAAACTATTCTCATTGGTCGGATAAACCGCCCAAACAGAATTGGAGCGCAGGGCCCATTCTAACCCATGGAGAAATTTTAATTTTTTAATTTTAAAATCTTTATTTTTTTTTTTTTTGCACCCCCACTATTGATCCTTGGCCAAAAGAAAATAAAGAAATAAACCGATTTTATTGAATTAATTTTTTTTTTTTTTACCCTTTATTTATATTCATTTTATTAGACATCGGGAAACGTCTGAGTCTTATCATTTAAATTTCGGCCATGTAATTTTTATTATAGATTGCATTAAAAAACCCAAAAGGGGCGTCGCTCACTCAATTTTGAACTGTCCGCCTTTAAAATATGATTGGTAAGATTTCTCATAGGTTATAATGGGTCCCTGTGCTCCTATTCTGATTGGGGGGTTTATGCCGGCCAATGAGAATGCTTTAAACAATTTAAAATTATGTATTTCCGGCAATTCTTCTTTGAATTCCTATGTGCCGGTCTCGGCGCAACCGGTTGTTCGGAATTTAAAATGCTTTATTTTTTAGAGAAGGTTTCAGCTTTTATTGATTTTTAATTATAAAAATAGTTTTTTATTCTACTCCATGCCGCACGGCGCGGGGCCCGAGATTGCATTGCGCCCGATCTCCCCCATAGACTAAAATGGGAAATAGCTCGCGCTCTTATTGGGGGATAGCCAACCCCCCCGCTGTAACCAATCAGCTCTTTCGTTTTTTTATGTTTTTGAACTTTCCCTCCATTGATTCTGTTTGGTCAATATTTCTGTAGTTTTAAGGGTTCACTGTCGCCCCTATTCTGATTGGTTGGTTTCTGCCGATAAGAGAATAGCTTTAGATTTGAATTACTGTTTTTCCCCGGCAATTTCCCAAATATCGAATTTTGTGTTGGCCGTTCTAGATTTTTGGAAAGTGATTTTTTTTCATGTATTTTTTTTTTTGAGGTTTGGCTCTTTTCTGCAATGTTTTCCGCCTTTTTAAAAGGGTTTTTTTTCGGAAAATTTCTCCATGCCGCACGGAGCTGGGTCAGATTTCTGTTTTCGATCTTCTTGTTCCTTATGTTCCCTTTTGTTCACTTCGCCCCCGCCGGAGATTTTTGCCAAAATAAAAATAGGTCTGACTGTGGAGCTGCCGAGGTTTCATTGCGCCGCACTTTGCCGACTCGCGATTTTGTACTGCCTCGGAGTTTTCGAGGGCCGGTCCCGCCCCGGAACCCAAGAGCGCGCTCACACCCCGCCCCTTGCCTGCCCCTTCATGCTGGGCCAGGAAATGGCGAACCTGCACCTAACACCCATCCCTGCGTCCGAAGCTGGATTTTGGGCCGGGAGGCGCGGTTACGCCAAAAAAAAAGCAAAAGCCGATCATACATTCGCCCCCAATGTTTAAAATGTTTAAAGGGGTTTTCTGCTATAAAGACCATTTTCTGTAAGAGGGGGGCAGTAAAAATAAGCACTTTTTCAATTGGGTTTTTATTACCTAAATCATTTAATTAGAAACCTAACTTTTTTTGAGTATCTAGAGCAAATCACCCGCCTGAGGTCGGGCCAGCCCTTTGCTGTGATTGGCTGCCTGATATTTTGCTAAACCCTGTTGAGATGTGCCCCCAATGCGGGACAGGCCCCCTGTGTAGTGATTGGCTGCCCGCACTCTCTTCTCTCTGAGTTGTGTGAAAATGAAACTGAAACTGGCTTTCTGTGCTGGCTGCTGGCTGTGTATATGTTCTTTGTGTCTTTAACTCTCTCTGAGCTGTGCTCATCTCCCAGTGATTGTTCTATATGAAGGATCAGGGTAATTGCTGAGTCTCTAGCTGCTAGATTCACTCTCCCACCCATCTAACATAGTCTTATACACTTTGCTCCCCACACCCATATAACACCCCCTTATGCACTTTGCAAAACCCCCTCCATAAAACAGCCTTTCACACTCTGCGTGCCCTCCCTATAACATAGCCCTTTCCCCACTCGTTCCCCCCTCATTTTCACGCATTTTCACTCTCCCCTACCCCTACAACACAAATTACACACTCTGCTTCCCCCCCCCAGTAAAACGATTTTACATTTGCTCCCCCACCCCTTTAACAACCCTTTTACACTCGCCCCCCACCCCCTTTAACACATTTAACCATCCTTATCACTTGGCCCTCTTCCCTGCTTTATAACAGAGGGGGAGCGAGTGCATTTTCATTTTTTTATCAGGTCAGGCTTATTTATAATGTTTTACTCATTAGGTGTTCGGTTACAAGCACTTGGGGGGGAGGGACACTCTGCAGGCATAAGAATTGAGCACTGCGGAGGGGCTGAGAGCTGGATATCATTCCTTCCCACTGCTCAACGAAGGGAGACCACCTCTTCGTGAGGAAACACATGCCTACTGGGAGGATCAAGTCTGCGAAAGCCTGTACTGAGAAAACCCCTTTAAACTTCGATGCTCTTAAAAGCTAAGGACTCATTTAACATGAAACATTTACAATTACAATATTACCTATGATTTCGGTTACTTTAACCCCTTAAGCGCCAGGCCCTGAAAAGGCCTCTATCACGGTTAATTGCCGCGGTCCCCGCCTTGGACCGTCCCTGTCCGGCCCGCCATGTCTCTGCTGGGCTCCCCGTAGGGGTCCCCGGGAGCCTGGTTCTGCTAGGGAATTTCCTGTCCTTTAAATCTTTTGCTTCCTGGGTCCGTCTGTGCACTGTGCCTCCTTGGGCGTCCCCCGGCGCTTCCTGCTTTTATTTGTTTCCTGTTTTGCCACCCTTCCCCTTTTACCCCCGGCTCTGGCTATAAGAGGAAGTTTTTTTTCTCTACTCTGGGTCAGTTCATTTCGTCTGTTAAAGCCTCTTTCTGTGTCGGTTTGTCCATTTGAGCTCCCGCAGTATCTCTGGGCTTAACCCCGGAGATGCTGGTCCATCTTGTCTCTGAGCTCTGACCTTCTGTCTGTTCCGGGTTTTGTCTATGTTTCTGCACCTGTCCTTTTGTCCCGGCCCCTTGGGGCCTGTTCCTGGTCCCGTACCCTTTGGTTACCTGTCCGGTTTCCCGGGCGTTCCTTTTGGTGTCGTTTATCCCCCCTGTTCCTGTTTGTGTTTTCCCGAGTACGTTTCAACCTTTCCCTGCTTATGTTTTTCCCATTTCCTGGGTTCCTGTCCTGGGAAACCCCCGGGTGTCACCGGGAGGTAGCCACGTAAGGGGAGGGAAACCCGGGGGGGCCCCCGCGCCCCAAATCCATCCCCTTTGCGGGGGGCCCCTGGGGGAAGGGCCAGGGGGCCCCTTTGACTCCGCTCCCCGGCCGGGGCCTCCAGCTACCACCTGCCTGCGGGGGATCACAGAGGGTCCCCACCCGGATGTCAGCCCGGGCGGGGGCCTCGGCATAATTTTCGTCCCGCGCCGCCCTCCGTTCAGTAGGAACTGACCAAGGATTCCCCCCCGGGGTGAACCCGCCTCGCTAAATCTGGGCTGTCCGCAGGTTCTTTGGGGTTTGGGCCCCGAGCTCTGCCCAACCCCTTGCCTGCTGGGTCATGGGTTTGCCCCCGAGCGTTGGGGAGCCGTTTCCCCCTGGCTTTGGTACGCCCAGAAATGTCAAATAATTTTCTTCCCCCGGCTCATGGGACGCCCCGAGTGTCGTATCCTTTTCCGCTGAAACGGTACGCCCAGAGTGGTTTAGTATCCCTGTCCGTGGCTCCCTGGGAGCCCCGGTGTCAGTATTCCCTTTTCCGCTGGCTCTGTACGCCCCCGAGTTTAGTTCCCTGTCCGCCCGGCTCATGTTACGCCCAGAATGTCAGTATCCCTGTCCCCGGGTCATGGCCCCCCGGGGTGTCGGAAACCCTGTCCCATGGTCCCGGTGACCCCAAAAATGCATATCCCTGTCCGCTTTGGGTCATGGTTTCAACCCCCGGGGTCAGGGGTTTCCCCGTCCGCTGGCTCATGGTAAGCCCAAAAAGTGTCAGTATCCTGTCCCTGGGCTCATGGTTCGCCCCGAGTGTCAGTTTCCTGTCCGTGGTCATGGGACGCCCCCGAGTGTCGTTCCCCGTTTCCCCTGGCTCATGGTGCGCCCAAGTGTTCCTTCCCTTTTCCGCGGCTCATGGGACGGGCCCCCCGTGTCAGTATCCCGGGCCACTGGCTCATGGTCCCCAGAGTGTCCCTAAAACCCTGGGCCGCCCCCGGCCCCATGGGAAAGCCCAGAGTTGGGCAGTAAAACCCTGTCCCCCTGGCCCTGGTTTTCCCCCCTGACCCCCCATTGCCTTGCTCATGGGTAAAGCCCCGAGCGGGTTTTTTGCCTAGGGGCAATGCCCCCGCCCAGAGCCCTTTCCCTTTTGGCCCGTCAATTGGGGCCCCGCCCAGAGCATCCGGGTTTTCCCCAGCTATGGCCCAGCCCCAAACATCCGTTTTGGGCCCGTCCCGGCCCAAAATCAGAGGGATCCTTTGGGCCCAGCTCCAAGGGGCCCCCCCAGAAGCATCCCTTTTTGGGGCCTTTGTCCCTGGGCCAGCCCAGAGCGTCCGTTTGGGCCTACCCCTTTGGGCCAGCCCAGAGCCAAACCGTTTTTTGGGCCCAGTCATGGTCCGCCCGAGCGTCCCATGGCCCAGTCTGGGCCAGCCCAAAAGGCGTCCGTTTGGCCTGTCATGGTCCAGTCCGAGCATCCCCTCTGTTGTCTAGCCCTGGTCCCCGGCCAGGGGCGGGCCCCTCTGTTTTCCCAGCCATGGTCCAGGCCCCGAGCGTCCGCGTTTTCTAGTCATGGTCCAGGCCAGAGCATCCGTCTGTTTTTCTAGCTCATGGTCCCCGCCCAGAGCGTTTCCCTTTTGTTGTCTAGTCATGGTCCAGGGCCCGAGTGTCCGCTGTTGTCTAGCTCATAGGGCCCCCCCCAAGCGCCGTCAGTTGTCTAGTCTGGTTCCCCCCCCAAGCGTCCCCCCTTTTTTCTAGCTCATGGTCCCGCCCAGAGTGTCCTTTTGTTGGGTTGCTCATGGGCCCACCCCGGCGTCCCCTCTGTTTTTTCTACTCATTGGGCCCCCCAAAACATCCGCTGTTGTCTTGCTCCCTGGGCCCCCCCCAAATCGTTTTGGGCTGTTGTCTAAATCAAAGGTCCCCCCCCAAGCGTCCCCTTTTGTTGTTTAGCTCAAGGTCCGCCCTGAGTTACCCCCCCGTTTTTTTCCTTGTGCCCCCTTTTTTTTTCCCCCCATTGGGACCTCCTTTTTTTAGGTTTTTTCCCTTTAAAACTGGGGTATTTTACAGCCTGTACTTGGTTTTGGGGGGCCCCCCCTAGAATTTTCCCGGACCCCTGGCCTATGTGGGAAAGCCATTCTTTTGATTTTTTAAGGGGGAAAAGGGGGGGGCTTTGGGGGGGAGGGAAATGTCCCGGGTTTACATGGCCCCTTTTCTTTGGGGTGTGCCCTGACAGTCCCTTACATCGTTACTTTTTTTATTTTGTAAGTGACGCAGTTTTATGAGGACTATTTTTTTGAGGAGAAGGGGAAAATTTTTGGGTATTTTCAGATTTTAAAATTACTACAGAATTTTTTATTTTTTAATTTTTTTGCAGCTTGAACATGTTTTTTTTTTTTTTAATCCATTCACATTTCACACTAAATAACCTGTTACAGTTTATTATGCTCATGTGGATACCTAATATGTGTATGGGAGGGGGGGTTGTGTGTAATGTATGCACAATCATTCTTTCAATAAATATTTAGTTTTATTTGATTCCTTGTTTCATTTTTTTTATACTTTTTTATGTTTTTTTTCATCTTTTATCCCAATAAGGGATACTATTAACACTTTTTTACACTTAGTAATTTATTAGCATGTTCCTATGTACACCTGTACGCTAATACATTATAGATCAGTATGACACAGACTGCTGATTGGGTAACACAGAGTGTGCCCTGACAGCAGTTTTGTTATATAAACAGCCCTGGGGCTACTCTAGGTCCTGATGACCCGATGGAGCAGGGAATCCCCATGAATTATGCTTCGGCAATCAAAGGGTTAACCGTCAGGGAACAGAGGTTTTTTCTGGACCCTGCCATTTACAGAGACTGCTCTAGAAATGGAGCTGTTAACTGGGGGCCACAAAACCCCTGTCTGCAGCAACATCTTTTGGCATTGCTGCAGCCAGAAGATCTCCACCATATATATGCATTTAAGTATGCAAAAAGATACACTATGTGCCATTCTGCAATCTTCACACCTTCATTCATTTTTAACCCCACTTATATTAAGTTTACGGCTCTGTATGTAGTTATAAGTTTAGAGTTTTCAGTGAGTGCTCTTCTTTCTCTGTACACTTGTACACAGCCTGTCATTCTCACTCCTGCAGACTAACTACGCAAGTGCTTCCTTCCTATCTAGAACCCGTAAGAGCTGCCCTCCTTGGATGCTCTCCAACCCCTCCATGCTATGACCTGCCATGTTTGACCTCCTGCCCTCACTGCTACTATCTCTAACATTGAGAGAAAAAGGGGGCAAGCCGGGGGCCATCAAAAATGGGAGCAGCGTTTTATTGGATTTGTTTTAAGATTTTGGAGGAGAGTCAGCCCCAGAGGTGAATTTACTTACTCCACAGCAGCAAAATATTTTTTTCAACGGAGACTCTTTAGAAAGCTGCTTAATTTTGTGTTCAGAAAACAAATAAAAAATGAGCAAGACCAGTGCATTGGTTTCCACATCCTTAAACTAACTCCACAACAAGAAGGAGAAGTTATTTCACTGAGTTACCCAGAATCAGAAAAATATTCTCCTTTACTTTAAGATCCTCATCTCTCCTGCCCATGGTTGTGTCTGGGATTGCAGCTTAGTCTCATGCAAATAACTACCAGGCACATCCCTTAGCCGAATTTGTCATAGTTTTTGGAAGAGGCAGATTATTTCTCTACTACTGGACAAGTCCTTTAATTAATTGTGCTAGAGATGTTCTGTACTCAAAAGATCCATCTATTCTGGTGTCTGCTTCCATCTACATCAGATCTGAGGATATTGCCTTTCATGGTGACCTCCAATGGATACTTTCCAGAACATGGACACCACCCGCTGCTGGATCTCTCTTGTCTTCACCCCATAGATGATTGGGTTCATCATTGGTGGGAAAAGGACGTAGAGATTGGCTGAGAGGATGTGGATCTTGGGAGAGATGTATTTATGGCCAACTCTATGGGTTATGAAAGTGAAGAAGGCTGGTATATAGAAGAGGATGATGACACAACATGAGACACACATGTATTGAAAGCCTTGAGACGCGCTTCTGAGGACCGGAGTCTTACCACTGCCCTGATAATAACAAGATAGGACACGGCTATGAGGACCAAATCAACTCCAATGAAACAAGCCGCTATAACAAGTCCATAGACCTTATTGACCAGTATATTGGCAGTGGCCAGCCTGGCCATGGACATGTGCTCACAATACGTGTGCTCTATCACATTGCTCCCTCCATATGGTAAGCGGTACAGTAGGCAACTAATTGGAATTACGATACAGAAACTTCTAATAAGGGCTGCTACTACCATTTTCCTTATGAAGAATCCAGTGAGAGTGGTTGTGTATGTTAAAGGATGGCAAATGGCGTAGTATCGATCATAAGCCATGCTCATCAAGATGGCGGACTCCATGCAAAAGTTGAAATGAATGGAGAAGGTTTTGGACAAGACAACTATTGAAGGAGATAGCTTGTGAGTTAAACCAGAAGATGCAGAGAGTCTTGGGTACGGTGGTGGAGCTCAGGAGGATGTCACAGGCAGACAGCATCATCAGGAACAGGTACATGGGCTGATGGAGAGCCGTGTTACTTCCAATGACCAAGATCAAGATGGAATTTCCAAACAGAGCCATGGTATACATGATGCAGAATGGGATGGAGAGCAGAAGGTGGGACTTCTCCAGACCAGGGATTCCCATTAGAAGGAAGTAGTCCGGGTGGAGGGAGCTTGAGTTCAACATTCCCACATGAATTTAAAAACGTGGTTTCTTTTTTATTTAAAAGTGTTTTTATTGTGTAGAAGCAGCAAAACATAAAAGTGGTAAAAATTTTGTATCCCTGTAATTGTATCGCTAGGCTGAGTAACGTTAATGTGTCCATTACACAGCATGGTGACCGCTGTAAAAAATAAAATTAAAAACACTACCAGGATTGTTGTATTTCATTCATTCTGCCTCACAAAATCCTTGGTAAAATGTGATCAAAGTGTCATATAGACCTCAAAATGGCAGCACTAAAAATATCTACTAATTCTGCAAAAACAACAAGCCCTTAATCAGCTCCAAAGACAGAAAAATAAATCACGTTATGGCTGTCGGACTACGACCACAGAAATATGAAATTTAAAAAACTGGGTCTGTTCCGCAGGGTTTGCATGTGGCCAGTGCACTGTCAATATTCAGAAAGAGGTCAAAAGTGACCAGAAATTACAGACCTGTAAGCTTAACCTCCACTGTATGTAAATAATATCCTGATGTATTCCAGTAACAATAATCTTATAACACAGCACCAGTACGGCTCTATGAGTGTTCAGTCGTGTCACTAATCCGGTCTATGAGGAGTTAAGCTCCAGAGTGGACCTGGGGAAGGCTGTGGATTTCGTCTCTCTAAACTTATCAAAGAAACTTTATAGTGGCCACATAAAAGATTGGTGCAAAATTTAGAATGAGGAGACTGGAGATAAAGGTATGTAATTGGGTTCACAATTGGGTCTGTGATAGGAAAGAGAGTATAAAAAGAACATGCTCTGATTGGGTCGCAACTGCTAGCAGGAACCACAAGGGTCAGTATTGGAGGAGTTGGTCACAGTTACTAGTTGGAACCACAAGGGTCTGTATTGGAGGAGGGAGTCAAAGTTACTTATGGGATACCACAGGGGTCAGAATTGGAGGTATCCCAGCTGTTTGTGGAGATCATACGGGTCAGTATTGGAGGGGTCACAGTTACTAGTGGAGATTACAGGGGTCAGTATTGCAGCGGTCATAGTTACTATTGGGGTACAAAAGGGGTCAGTATTTGGGGCTCAAAGTTGCTTGTGGGGACCACAAGGGTCAGTATTGGAGGGGTCACTGTTACTGGTGAGGTACCACATGGGTCTATACTAGGTCCTCTTCTTTTCAATACATTCATTAATGACCTTGTAGAGGCTACAGAGCAGAATTGCAATATTTGCCGATGATACACAGCTCTGTAAGGTAATAACACAGAGGAGGATAATAGACTATTACAGAGGGATTCCAGAAGGTCGGAGGATCGGGCAGAGAAATGGAAAAATGGAAAAAAAGGTTTGGAGACCATTAATTTAAAGAAGACCCAGGAAAAAAAGCAAAGTTCAGCCAGGTAAGGCTATAGAAATCACCTGTAGTACTAGTAAAATGAAGCTTCGCAGCAGCCGAGGATGGGGAGGAGATGAGGGCTCAGGGATCTACAGGGGAGATTCACCTCCTTATATCCAGACTATGAGCAGCACAGGCTGAGCCTCAGGGAAGGGAATATTCACCGGAGAGAAGGAGCCAAAAATCTGAATCATAAGGAAAATAATGAGACTCGGAGAGAGGAGAGGAGCATTAACCCTCCATGTGTCCAGTCGTGTCCTATAAATTATAATCGGTGGGGGGCGCAACTTCCAATAAGAGCAATAGTTGTGACCTATCACTGATAATATACTGAGGGCAACATATTCCAATGTGCTTAGTCCTGTCTCATCACTATAGAGGACACTACTCTCAATGTAATCAGTCATGTCTCATTTCTATAGGGGGCGCTACTCTCAATGTGTTCAGTTCTGTCTCATCCCTGTAGGGGTAGCTACTCTCATTGTGTTCAGTTCTGTCTCATCTCTGTAGGGGGAGCTCATTACCTAAAACTTTGCCCATTACATAAGCGCTTCAGATTTACCAGGCTATGGATGTCATAAAGTCCCCCAGATGACCACAAGATGAAGACCAGGGCAGGGCAGGAGGCATGAAGGTCCATGAGACCCAATTAGGTTGTGTGGTCACAGTCACGGCTGCTGCTAGATCCTACAATTGTTTTCACCCATGCAACATTATTTTTTTCGAAGTAAATAATATAATGACCTATGTGGACAGGGGAGTTTCTCGCAGTTGCTATTGAGAAGATGGTGATTATGACCTGCAAAGCATAGCCCATTCTGCTTCACCCCAGAAGTTGATCGAATTGTTTGAGAAAAGTTAAGTTTGAGTCGAACATCTCGATTTTCTCGAACTTGAACCAAACCGAACATTTTACTGATCTTTCAAGTAAATGTTCGAGTTCACCATGACATTTGACATTTTACTAGTTTTCAGCTCCTCTCTGCACATGTGGTGGCCATCCAATCACCTTTCTGCACTTTTGGCACCATCCAATCACCTTTCTGCACTTTTGGTGGCCATCCAATCAGTGCAGAGCACAGAGAAGTGTCAAAAACATCATCGCGGAGGTGTAGGGCTCTCATTGGCTGCTAAAATCACATGACCATGTTATATATTTCACTGTATTGCGTTATGAATGCCATTTTCAGCTCACTCTCTGTTCTGTACAGACTGCTATCTGTCTGCTTGCTTTCATGCAGGCACAAGATTTGTTTATTAGCTATTTTAGACGGGAAAAGCTGCTATTTAGATTAGTTAAGTAGTTAGTAAGGGGATTCAGTAATTGTATAACACACCATCTCCAAATCTCCTGTACAAAGAAATATATCTTAAATAGTGGTTGGTTGGTGAAAATTATTCAGAGTGGAGAAAACTTCATTTTGGCAGTTTTGAGGGTGAAATACCTTTCAAATACACAGTGCGTTATTGTCATACAGATCTATATCCAGGAAATAGAGTTCTCTCTGTTGCTAAAACTTAGTCAATGCCAAAAAGTGTAATATTGCAAGACTTTAAGTCCACATAATGCTGAAATACACCAGTGCGTTACTGTGATCCACATATATATATATATATACACTTCTCTCTTATTTATTACTAATACCTTGTGCCACGTGCACAGCTATAATAATTAGTGTTTGAACATGGTGAGAACTAGGGGTGGTAAATGAGCGAGGAGGGGCGTAAGAAGTGGAGATAGAGGTACGAGACAAGGCACTCCTTTCAGTGCTCCGGACAACACACAAGCGAGCACATCGTCGGTCGCAGGTCCGTCAGACCTGTCATCGCTTGCTCAGTTCCCTGTGCCTCTCATTATTGAGCAGCATTGCCAATCTGTTTTTCAGTGGTTCTCAGACCCTGCATCCAGTGGTTTTACCTCCTCTTCTTCTCAGTCATGGCCACAAATGTCATCATCATCATCAGTCCAACCTGAAGCAAACACGGGCCGGATATCACAACCCAATTTACAGACTACTCCAAATAATCCCTATTCTGAAGAGCTCTTTAATGACACAATGCGGTTGGGGTCAGAAGGCATTTCAAAAGATCAAGAGGCCAAAAAGGATGATTTTGTCTGCTCTAATGCCCAATCACTGATGCCCTCCGAGGAGGAGAAGGAAGCTGGTCCATCGCCAGAAATATCGAGCGGTCAGCAATGCCTCACAGTGTCTGTGGCTTTTGTCCCACAATGTGACTTGGACTCTCTGTAGGAGACACCCAGGTCACTGCCCTCAGCACAGTCTCCCATGACAATGGTTGACATCTGATATGTGGTACAGATAGAGCAGGTTATATATGCAGTCAGTTAGAAAAATGGACTTAGCATACTTATAATTATTATTATTATTTATTTTAGAGCGTCATTAGTTCCAGGGCGCTGTACAAGGGGTCACGTACATAACATATGTTCAAACAAGTACAACAGCAACACTAAATGACTAACAACTGTCTACAAGGAAGGTGGAAAGAGACAGAAGGTGAGGGGCAGACTTATTTGTGGGGGGTGTACGGACAGCAGGGTTATTGTAGGTTGTAGGCTTTTCTGAAGAGATGGGTTTCCAGGTTGCTTTGAGGCTATTGAAAGTGGTGGAGAGTCTGAGGTGTTGGGGCAGTTCCAGACTATGGGGAAGCATGGGATAAGTCTTGGAGATGGTTTTGTGCGGAGCTGACATGGGAAGAGCAGAGAAAGTCCAATGAGGAGCAGAGATTGTGTGAGGGGAGGTATCTAGAGTTTAAGGCAGAGATGTGTGGAGGGGAGAAGATTATGAGAAGCACTTGAGATCATGGTTAGTAAACTGACTAGTAATACGCTGGAGATAGGTAGCCAGTGTAGGGATTGGGGGAGAGGTGGATCAGACAGGCAGCAGAGTTGAGGGTGTTTTAAAGGAGAGCAACAGTGTTAGGAGGCTATCGATAAGGATGTTGCAGCAGTCTAGGCGGGAGATGACAAGGACATGGACAAGCATTTTTGTAGTATCAAAGTTAAAGAATGAGTAGATTGAAAAGATAAATTTCTGGTGGAGGGGGCCGGAAGAGGTGAGGGTTTGGATTTGTGATTTGAAAGACAAAGAGAAGTCAAGGATTATCCTAAGGCTGCAGATTTGCGGGACCGCTGAGAGAGTAAAGCCATTGAATGTGATAGAAAGATCAGGTAGGGGGTTAGAGTTGGACGGTGGAAAGAAGATAAATTCAGCTTTAGTTTTAGGAGATGGGAGGAGAAAAAGGAGATTATGGACGATAGACAGTCTGGAATCCAGGAGATCAGAGAGTTAACATCTTGGCCGGAGATGTAGAGTTGGGAGTCATCAACATACAAGTGGTACTGAAAGCCATGTGATGATATGAGCTGACCCAAGCCAAGATTGTAAATAGAGAAGAGTAGTGGGTCCAGACTGACCCCTTGTGGGGCACCAACAGAGAGAAGGTGAGAGGGGGAGGTGTTATGGGAGTGAGAGACAATGAATGTCCAATCAGTGAGGTATGAGGAGATCCAGGAAAGGGCTAAGTCCGTGATGCCGAGGGACGAGAGAATTTGTAGCCGGACATAGTGGTCGACAGTGTCAAAGGCAGAGGATACTGTATACATAAAAGCACGGAGTAGTGTCATGAACCTTTCACATTGTCCTAGTTCATTGTGACCTTGTTATGGCAGTTTTTTCAGTAGAGTGGTGGTTTGGAAACCAAGATTGTAGTGGGTCCAAGAAAGAGCATTGGAGAGAGGTGAGAGGACCTGGTACCATACAAGATAGACTGCTTTCAAGGAGTTTAGAGGAAAGTGGAAGCAGTTAGATGGGTGGATAGTTGGACAGAGAGAGGGTTCAAGAGATGGTTTCTTAAGGATATGAAGTTCTTTCGCCAAGAATCCAAGCTTAAAGTTTATTTAGCCAGCAGAAAAAAAAAACTTGTTCAAAAGGATAATCAAAGTCAGCTCCACAAGATACTATAAGACAGAATAACTGGCAAGCACTAAACCACACCTAAGATTAGACAAATGACTAATAGAGAGCATGCCTTTATATAAGACGTGGGGTGCTGCCATAAGACGTGGGATGCTTCAGTGGACACTGGCCTTCATATTGACAAATATCAGGGCAAGCGCACCAGGGGGAAGCTGACTGTATACAACAGAATTATAAGTATCTGATGGAGAGTGAAAGTAAAGAGCTGCAAATGTTGGTCTATGAGCCTCGGCTCTGACAATATGGACAATTACATTATGGACAATATGTTCATTCTTATAGGATACCCTTGCTTAGTCTCCAAAATTATAGACACCCGGTAGTTTGTGTCTGAGGTTGAGCACTGATATGAGAGTCTCCCGAAATGGGTGAATAGTCATAAAGTCAAATGATTAAAAACAAGTTAGAGTTAGAGTTATTGGGCGACATGTACGATCGGGCTTTACGCCTGTTTTCTGGCGTATACTGCGCTCCGCAGTCCCGATAAACCCCCTGGTCGGGACGCAGGGATACAGTGTTAGGGCTCAGCGCTCGCCCACTTTTCAACTGCGCCCCCGCATGAAGGGGCGGGCAAGTGGGCGCGGTTGTGGGCGCAGATAGGCGTTTCCGGGGCTGGACGCGGCACGCTCGAAACTTCCGAGGCATGTACGATCGTGAGTCGGCAAAGCGAGGCGCAGTGCAACGCTCGCCAGCTCCGACAGGCAGACCTGTTTTTTTTTGGTCTAAATGCTCCGGCAGAGGCAAAGTGAAGCAGGATCGGAACATGCGTGAAACATACAGAAGATCGCTACAGAAATCACGGCGCTCCCGCTCCGTGCAGCCAGGAGTTATGAAACTGAAAAAATCGCCTTATAAAGCCGAAAATATTGTCAGAAAAGACTGACGAAAAAAAAACATAATTAAAAAAAAAATCACTTTCCCTAAACTCTAGAACGGAGCGCAATATCAAAATTATGAATATTGTAGAATTGCCGGGAAATACAGTAATTAAATTATTCTAAACCTATATCTCATTGGTCGGCATAAAACGGCCAATCAGAATAGAAGCGACAGTGAACCATTAATAACCTATGGGAAGATTATTGAACCAATCAGAATCAAAGGCGGACAGTTCAAAATACATAAAAATGCTGAAAAGAGCTTATTGGTGTAAGCTACCCGGGACTTGGCAAGCTCACCAATCTAAAGGAGCGACAGAGACCCATTAAAACCTATGGAGAACTATTGACCAATCAGAATAGGAGCGACCAATAGACCCATTCTGTCTATGGAGAAGTTTAGACCCCAATCAGAAATCCATGGCGGATAAAAAATAAATACAGTAAAAAGACAGAAAAGAGCTGATTGCTGAGCTAGCGGGGGCTTTTGCTATCACCAGCCAATCAGCGCGAGCTACTCACTTCTCCATTATAGTCTTATGGAGAGATGGTCGCCTAAATCTCGCGCTCATCGGCCGTGCGCATGAAGTATTTAATAAAAAATAATTTTATTAACATGTAAAACATTATCATATAATGAGCAGAACCCTTTTCTTTACAAATAAAGCAGTTAAAATCCCGAACAACGCGTTTGTCAGCCGAGACCGGCGCTACATTATGGATTTCAATAGAGAGGAATTGCCGGAAAATACAGTATCAAATTGTTTACAGCTTTTCCTCCCAGATTGGTCCGGCATAAACTCAGCCAATCAAATAGAGCGACAATGTCCCATATAACCTATGAGGAAATTGACCAATCAGAATAGGAGCGACAATGTCCCATTATATCCTATGGAGAAAATTGACCAATTCCATATTCTAAGGCGGACAGTTTCAAAATATAGTAAAAATGCAGAAACGAGCTGATTGGTGAAGCTGGCGCGGCTCGTCCAGCTTAGCCAATCAGAGCGCGAGCTACTTTCTCATAAGATCTATGGTGAAAATAAATTCGAGACGCGCTCTGTGATTGGCTAAGAGTTAAGAGAGAGCGCCTTCATTTGGACCAACAGAGAGCGAGCGACGCCCCTATGGTTTTTCTAATGCAATCGGAAATAAAACTTTACAAATGGCCGAAATCAAATTAATAACACTACAGAAGTTGTAAAACCGATGTGTATATAAAACGAATAATAATAATCGTGTTACGAAAAAAATATACATCAAAAATCCTGTTTATTTCTATTTTCGTTGCACCCATACTATTGATCCTTGGCTAACGAAAATAAAGAAATAAACATGATTTTATTGATTTAAATATTTTTATTCTTCGTAACCCCCATAAATATCATTCGTTTTTATATATATCAATCGGTCAACTTCAGCTTAATTATACTTGATTTCGGCCAGTACAGTTTTATTTCAGATTGCAGGACCTTCGTTCTGCCTGTGGGCCAAACAGCTCACGAAATTACCTATTTCTGCACCAGAGAAACCTCTACTCATAGCTGTGATCCTTCCATATAGTTAGATTAGGGAGTTTGAACATTTTATGTAGTTAGCTAGAGAATTTTTAAAGCAGAATCTAACCACTGTAAATTCACGGCGGTGGGGAAGCCGGGCCCCCGCGGGCGACACCACAGACAAATACAAGCTCCTATCTATAAAGAACACTGGATAAAGTTCACCAAGACTTATGTAACTAGCAGTGGAATATCTTTATTATTAACAGTTTGCTATTAAATATTTCCAGATATTTTGGGTGGGGTGGGGGCAGCCTGAACTTATATTGGGATAAACATCATTTCCTAGTAACTGCAGGTCTCTTTGATAGCGCAAAACTCCACTTTTTATTATCAGTATACATTCAGATAGGTGTTCCAATTTTGTACCCATACACCTGTGACTGTGATATATCCACCTTGCACTTAAATTACAACCACAATCTTGTAGTCAGCACAGGTTTGTTTGGTTGCCACAAATTACCGATGATCGTACGAAAACAGCACAGTTACGTGTTTTTTGACTTTTGCCACCAGCACTGTTCATTGACGCAGCATCTACGTAAATCTAAAACAGCAATTCCTATATTCACAACAGGTGAATGAAAGGTGCAAAAAATAATGCCGTTTATTATATCAAAACATAACGTTACTGTTTTTTGACTTTTGCGCACCCACACTGTTTCATTGACGCAGCACTACGTAATCTTAAAACAGCAATTCTATATTCAACCACAGTTCAATTGAAAGGTGCAAAAAATACAGTTTATTATATCAAAACATAACAGTTACGTGTTTTTTGAACTTTTTGCGCACCCCATGCACTGTTCATTGACGCAGCCTCTACGTAAATCTAAAACACAAATTCTAATTCACCACAGGTGAATTGAAAGGTGCAAAAAAATAACGTTATATAACAAAACATAACAGTTAACGTGTTTTTTGGACTTTTGCCACCCACACTGTTCATTGACGACCAGCATCTACGGAAATCTTAAAACAGCAATTTCAATATTCACCTACAGGTGAATTGAAAGGTGCAAAAAATACAGTTTATTATATCAAAACAAAACAGTTACGTGTTTTTGACTTTTGCGCACCCAGCACTGTTTTCATTTGACGCAGCATCTACGTAAATCTTAAAACAGCAAATTATATCACCACAGTGAATTGAAAGGTGCAAAAAATAACCGTTTATTTATCAAACATAACATTACGTGTTTTTGACTTTGCGCACCCAGCAACTGTTCATCTGAACGCAGCATCTACGTAAATCTTAAAACAGAATTCTATATACACACACAGGTGATTTGAAAGGTTGCAAAAAGACCGTTTATTATATCAAACAAAACATTAACGTGTTTTTGGACTTTTGCCACCCAGCACTGTCATTGACCAGCATCTCGTAAATCTTAAAACAAACCAATTCTATATTCACCACAGGTGGAATTGAAAGGTGCGATAAAAACATACCGTTTATTAAATATCAAAACATAACAGTTACTGTTTTTTACTTTTGCGCACTCCAGCCCTGTTCATTGACGCAGCATCTACGTAAATCTTAAAACAGCAATCATATTTCACCACAGTGAATTGAAAGGTGCCAAAAAATACCGTTTATTATATCAAAACATAACAGTTACGTGTTTTTTGACTTTTGCGCACCCAGCACTTTCATTGACGCAGCATCTACTAAATCTTAAAACAGCAATTCTATATTCACCACAGTCAATTGGAAAGGTGCAAAAATTACCTTTATTATATCAAAAACATAACAGTTACAGTTTTTTTGACTTTTCTGCGCACCCTCACTGTTCATTGACGCAGCATCTACGTAAATCTAAAACCAGCAATTCTATATGTCACCACAGTGAATTGAAAGGTGCAAAAAAATAACCGTTTATTATATCAAAACATAACAGTGACGTGTTTTTTGACTTTTGCGCACCCAGCACTGTTCGTTGACGCAGCATCTACGTAAATCTTAAAAACAGCAATTCTATATTCACCACAGGTCAATTGAAAGTTGCCAAAAATCCGTTTCTTATATCAAAACATAACAGTTTACGTGTTTTTTTGACTTTTGAGTGCACCCAGCCTGTTCATTACGCAGCATTCAACGTAAATCTTAAAACAGCAATTTCTATATTCACCACAGGTGAATTGAAAGGTGCAAAAAAAACCGTTTCTTAAATCAAAACATAACATTTTACGTGTTTTTGACTTTTTGCGAACCCAGCACTGTTCATTGAGACGCAGCATCTACGTAAATCTTAAAACATCAATTCTAATATTCAACACAGGAGAAATGAAAGGTGCAAAAAATAACATTTAATATATCAAAACATAACAGTACGTGGTTTTTGGACTTTGCGCACCCAGCACTTGTCATGACGCAAGCCATCTACGTAAATCTTAAAACAGCATATTCCTATATTCACCACAGGTAACTTGAAAGGTGCAAAAAATAACCGTTTATTATACCAAAACCTAACAGATACGTGTTTTTTGACTTTTTGCCCAGTCCAGATATGTTGATAACACTTGGCAGTTTACATGTTGAATCCAGCAATTTTTGTTTAGATTAGAGGGATTAGAGAAATAGCTGTGATTTGCCGTCTTTTAATAAGAACTTTCCAAACAATTCCATACCTTTCTCAAATTTTTATATTTTCTGAACATAGAGCGGAAATCCAGGTGGAAGCGAGCAAAGAGGGGATACACATGGAGGTAAGGTACGAAGAAGGTGCTCCTTCCAGTGCTGCGACAACACGCAAGCCACGGATCGTCAGTTGCAGGACCGACTTGCCTGTCATCGCTGTGGACAGAGGCCCTGTTAATCAAGTAACCGAACAGCTCTTCGCAATCTGTCCTCCCTTCAGTGGGTTTAATGCAACGCTGCATCTAGCAGCCTTACCTCCTCGTCCTCGTCAGTCACGGCCACAAAGTCGTCATCAGCATCATCCATCTGTCCCAACATGAAAGCAGCCCAAATGTCCACCTCCGTTTACCCACCACTGTGGAATAATCCATTGTCTGAAAACCTCTTTGATGACAAAATGCTTGGGTCAGAAGGCATGTTTAAAAGATCAAGAGATAGATGTTAGTCTGCTCTGACGCCCAGTTACTGATGCCATCAAGGAGGTGAAGAACCGGTCAATCGGCAAAAAGTCCCAGGCGTCTGCAACGCCTTGCAGTGCCCCTGCATGTAGCCCGCAGCTTCTGATCAGAACAGTCAGGGACGGACCAAGTCACCTGTGTTGATGAAGATGATGATGAAGACAGTTTGCGGATCCATCCAGGTCTTTCGCAGAATTTGCATGCGAGCAACTATCATCGTGACCGAAGGATGAAGACGATGGGGTAGTGTCCAATACGGGTCCTGCCACAAAAAGGAGAGGGCGCCGCAGAATCCGCTGATATATTCCGCAGCCACGTCAGCGCAAAAACCCGCTCCTCGCTTATCGGCCGCAAAAAGGTCCAACCTCTCAAGCTGGCCGTTCCTTTGAGCAAGCCTCTGATTCACCCAGCGATGTAATATGCCGCCTTTGCCGAAAAACGCATAAGTAGAGGCAAGACCATTTAGTGTTATACCACCACCAACATGTCTAGTCCCAATGCACGAATGCAATGATTTAAATGGATGAACACTGGGGCCAAACAAAAGCCAACCGACGCCGGTCCTCCAACCACTGTCACAACCCTCTTCTCCGCTCCTCCTCCTCCGCCACTCACCAAAGCGTTCCTCAGCTGCCCATGTCTCTCATAGTCCATATCAGGACAGCCTCCGCTTCAGCCTCCACCATCGCCCGAGTACCAACCACACCACCAGAAGTGACCCATCCTACCCCATCTCCTTCCGCCAGTTGAATGACCTGCACGCCGTACAGCGGCCCAGTCTAGCAGCCAGCCTTCTGTCTTCCAGTATTGTGGAGTCAGAAGAAACAACTTTTACCCAAACCAACCCACAGCCAAAAGCCTGAATGTCGCAAATTGCCAGGCTTTTGGCCATGGAAATGGTTGCCTTATACGTCTGGTGGCCACAGATGGTTCCGCCACGTCATGCCCTGCTGCCCCCAATACCAGATGCCGAGCAGGCATTATCTTTGCCAAAAAGCCGTCCCTGCCCTGGCCAGCCACGTGTCATCTAAAATGTTCAAGCGCGTTGTATTGCATTTGTGTCCCGAAAAGTCCTCTCACCACTGACACATGACTAGTAAGCACGGCACAAGGCAGCTATATCCTCTGTGACAGCTCACTGGTGGAGCTGGGTGGATGTCCTCTGGGGTGACGTGGCCTTCCAGGCTCGGCGCACCTCGCTCTTCAAAACCCGCAGGGGATGGTGCAGGCTCTTTCCCCCAAGGACCTCTGTGGCATCAACTGCCCAGGAGACACCAGCAGAGTTGAAATAATCTGCCTTGGAGACCTCCACACACAGTCAGAGCTTGGACGGCTCTAAGGCAACAAGAACCGAGCGCTGGCTGGGTGACAAGAACCTTTGTGCCATGCGAGGTGGTGTGCGATAACTGGGCGAAATCTGCTGGCCCGCCCTTAAGATCGGTAAGCTGGAGCACATCCCTTGCCTGGCACATGTCATGAACCTTGTCGTCCAGAAATTTCTAAAGAGCTACCCGGGTCTGGACTGCCTGCTGAAGAAGGCTCGAGGTCTGAGTTCGCACTTCCGCCGTTCGCACCCTGCTTCGTCCCGCCTGGCTGCGTTGCAGCGTCAGCTCGGCCTCCCCGTCAACCGTCTCATTGTTGACGTGGCAACACGCTGGAATTCCACCCTCCACATGCTCCAGCGATTGTGGCAGCAGCGCAATGCCATTACGCAGTACGAAGTGACACATGGCCTGACAAGCAGCGGTACGGACCTCGGGTGTTGAACCACCGAGAGTGGAGGCAGGTGAAAGAGCTCTGCACCATCCTTGCCAGTTTTTGAAGAAGCCACCAAAATGGTCAGTGCGGACAATGCCCTTGTCAGCATGAGCATTGTGGTGATCTTAGTTCTGGAACGATCGTTGGACACTCTGAAACAACAGGTCCCGCCAGCGACGGAGGAGGAGACGGACACAGATGCGGACACGGAGCCTTTCTCTCCGTCAAATCCACAAGGCCCGACAGTTTCACAATTTCATCGGTCTTCATTAGGCAGTGGTTCGGGTCCAGAGCTAGTGCAAGGTGGCGCATCAGCTCTCAGGGTGCATCATCTCAGCAAGTCAGGGCTGTGTTGAAGCTGTGCCGAGGCAGCGGAGGAGAGGAGGAGGAGGTATTCCTAGACACCGATGTTACCGACGTCCCTGCCTTGGAAAGAGGTTGGCGCGAATTTGAGGCGGAGGAGGAAGATGAGGAAGATCAGTTTGCTAGTGCCCCTCGACCCAGAGGCTTGGGAAATCAAGGCTCCATCTCTCACATGAGTGCTTGGATGCTCCATTTCCTCCAACATGACCTCGAAAAAAGGCCATCAAAATGAACAACATTTAAAGGGGTTGGCACCCTCCGGGGATCCCGGTAAAAAACAAAAATCGCATTTTCCCTTCCACCCACCCCAAATAGAATAAAATGCGGAAATGGAAATTGTTTGATTGATCAACTGGAGACTCTGTTGCCTGCTTCACGTTCCCCAAATGCACGGGGAACAACATCACGACGGGGACAGCAGAGATGCCAAGTGGCGTAGGGGCAGCACCCAAGGAAAGGGTGGCAAAAGGCCTAAGGGGTGACCTCGCAATCTTTGTTTACCACCTCACCGACGCATGCAATCGGGGGCCACAATCCAACACACAGAGATCAGCTAAGATAAAGGGTTGAAACACTATCCGTCTCAAAAACCGATGTTTTTGCTGTGTTCCGGACCCAATAAAACTTCGGGGAAACCAAAAGGGGCGAAGGGCCCCAAGGCGGGCCCCGTCAGGGCCATAGGGGTTGTTTCCGCCCACACCCAGCGTCTTATCTGAGGGGGACCCTTCCCAGCACAGCTGGAGGATCATTACAACAAACGCCCCCCTTTCCACAGATAATGGGATCTTTGAATTTAAAAAAAATAAAAATTTTATTTTTTGGGAAAATTTAAAAAAAAATAAATTTGCCATCCACTTCACATTCCCTTTTTTAAAAAAAATGGTCCTCTTGAAAACTTTTTTTTTTAAAAAAAACATTTCTTACTCAATTTTTTATTTCTCTTTTTTCCCCAAAATTTTATTTTGCGGGTTTTGCTGTAGGAGACTTTTAAAAAACAGCAATTTCAAGACAACAAACCCTATTCCTTTACACCCCTTTATCTAAAAGTTTTTTCATTGCAATGGTTTTTAGGTCATTTTTTGCTGTGGGTACAGCAATAAACCCTGGTCCCCTTTTGGAAAAGAAAATTTTACTTCAAAATTCATTTCTCCCTCACAATTTTTTAAAAGGCTGAGAAGCATTTTTATAATTTTTTTGGGGGGCATTTTTGGCCGTGAGTTTCAGGCCCTAATTATGGGCCCTTTTGGAAAAGAAATGTTGGGTTCTAAAAAGGGATTTCCCTCACAAATTTTTTTTGTGGGTGAGAAGCATATTTATAAATTTTTTGGGGGCATGTTTTCTTTGGATAAAGGGAAAATTATGGTCCTTTGGAACAGAAATGTGGCTTCTAAGGGGCATTTCCCCCACAATTTTTTAAACCCCTTTCAGCCGGGGCCCGTTTTTTTTCCTCTCTGACAGAGCCCTATTTTTTAAATCTGTCATGTTCACTTTAGGGAAAAACTTTTTTTACATTTTTAAACCCATCCCTGTGATTCCCGAATTTTTTTTCCCCGTGACACATTTGCTTTAAGATGTAAGAAATTTGGGGCCCCAAAAAATTTAGTTTATTTGTGAAAAATATCAAAAAAACGTGAAAAATTTTTAAAAATTTTAAACCAAAATTTTAAAAATTCAAAAATTTCTGGGAAGTAAGACAGAAAAGTTATTCCCACCAAAATAAGTTTTTTAAACCCGGCATTTTACCCAGCGCGTAGTTTTTGGGATATTTTTTTTAAAATTTTTTTTTTTTTACACATTTGGGGGCTTTTTAAAATTTTTGTAGTAAATTTTTAAATTTTTTTAAAAAAATTTGCAAAATAATTTTTTAG
>JAODAL010022009.1:0-65704 GCA_025379985.1 Phyllomedusa bahiana
AAAATTTAATTTTTTGCTTGTAATTTGGGCAAAAAAAAAAAAATTATTTTTGGGGTGAAAAAGAGGGTTTTTTTTTTGTCAGCACACCAGCAAAAAAACGCTTAATTAACCCCTGGATGAAAATTTGCGCAATAAAATTTGACCCACCAAAAACTAGTAGCTTTGTAGCGTGTTAAAATGGGTATTTTTACCCCAAACACAAAAGAGAAAAATTTTTGAAATTTAAACCCTTTGCTTGTAAAATTAGGCTACCAAAAAAAATATATATTTGGCTTTGGGAAAAAAAGAGGGTTTTTTTTTGTAGCACACCAGAAAAAACAACGCTTAATTAACCCGGGATGAAAATTGCGCAATAAAATTGAGCCACCACAAATAGTGCTTTTGTAGCGTGTTACAATGGGTATTTTCTCGCCCACAACAAGAGATAAAATTTGAATTAACCTTTTGCTTGTGAATTAGGCACCAAAAAAAAATAATTTTATTTGCGTTTAAAAAAAGGGGTTTATTTTTGTCGAAACAGCAAAACAACGCTTTTTAACCCCGGGATGTAAAATTGGCAATAGAATTGAGCCACCAAAACTAGTAGCTTTGTAGCGTGTTAAAATGGGTATTTTCTCCCCACACAACAAGAGTAAAATTGTTTTAAACCCTTTGTTTGAATTAGGCTCCCAAAAAAAAAATATAATTTTGGCGTTTAAAAAAAGACGGTTTATTTTTTGTCAGCCACCAGCAAAAAACGCTTAATTACCCCTGGATGAAAATTGGGAAAATAGAATTGAGCACCACAAATAGAGCTTTGAGGTTGTTAAAAATGGCGTATTTTTCTCCCCACACAAAAAGAGAAAAAAATTGAAATTTAAAACCTTTGCTTGTGAATTAGGTAAAAAAAAAAAAATTATTTTGGGCGTTGAAAAAAAGGGTTTATTTTTGTCGCCACCAGAAAAACACGCTTTTTAAACCCCTGGATGAAATGCCCCATAGAATTGAGCCCCAAATAGTACTTTTTTTAGCGTGTTCAATTGGGTTTATTTTTTCACCCACACAACAAGAGATAAAATTGAAATTAAAACTTTGCTTGTAAATTTTGGTACCAAAAAAATATATTTTTTGGCGTTTGAAAAAGACGGTTTATTTTTGTCAGACACCAGCAAAACAAGTTTAATTAACCCCTGGTGTAAATTGCGCAATAGAATTGACCAACAAATAGTAGCTTTTTTGGTGTTCATGGCGTATTTTCTACGCCACACAACAAGAATTAAAATTGAATTTAACCTTTGCTTGTGAATTAGGCTCCCAAAAAAAAAAATAAAATTTTTGGGGTTTAAAAAAGACGGTTTTTTTTTGTCAGCACACCGCAAAACAACGCTTAATTCCCCCCCTGGTGTAAATTGCGCAATAGAATTGAGGCCCCAAAAATAAATGGTATTTGTTTTTGAAAAAAATGCTTTTTTTAAAAATAAATAAAACAGGAACTGGTTAGATCCATTTGGATATTAAATGTATATGCAGCTGCAGTGGACGCACACGGGGTTTCGATCCCAATACCCAAAAAAACAGAAATAGAACATTTAGAGAACAGTTTTGGAAAAATGGAAAACCCCCAAAAAACGCTGTGAAAATTTGTTTTCAGAAAGCGCTTCCCCGCGGCAGCACCTTCCCCGTCAGTACGTGAGGGGTGTGAGCTCCCAGCGGGCGCTTGTTTAATGTGCGGTGACGTCACGAACCCGCCCGGGCTCTGATTGGCTTCATCTCTGCCCCCTGTTATGCAGGCTTTGCCCTTCTTCCTCCCAGGGTGCTTTGCCCCATGTAAACGCATGTGCTCGCAGCCATTTTTATCAATGAAAAGCACACTTCGTTCCCGCGAATCACCCCAAAGTTCGACTTCGTTACGAACCGAAGTTTTCCTGAAATTCTAAACGAATTCCACTTCGTTAGAATCAATTCGCCCATCTCTAATCATGACACCTGGGTATATACGTGATCCGAAAAGTTTAGTGTCAGCTATGTCTAAACTACAATGGAAAAAAAGTTTTTCATGGCTATCGTGTGATGTGGTGGGACTTTATCCCTCCATCCCACATGACAGGGCAGTTTTAATATTGGAGAAATTTTTGAGGAACCATAGCCGCTATGCAGATGTCATTAATGAGTTCATAGTCATGTGCGTAGAATTTTTGTTAAAAAACAACTATTTTTCGTTTGATGGGGAATTTTATCTTCAAAGAAGAGGCGCGTCAATGGGAGCCAAATGCTCCCCAGCACTCGCGAACATATATATGAGTGCATGGGAGGAGGAATATTTATTCTCCGGTGGTTGTCCCTTCTCCTCCCACATCAGGTGGTATGGGAGGTACATTGATGACCTCCTCCTGGTGTGGGAGGGGGACGGGCAAACATCGTGGAATGTCTTCCTAGAATATATAAATCATAACGATTACAACTTAAAATTCACATCACAATGGCATAATGACACTATAGCTTTTTTAGATGTGATACTCTCAGGCACAGAGAATGATCAAATTTCAGTGACTCCATATAGGAAAATTACTTCAAAAAACACAATTTTAAAAGCAGACTCTCTACATCCTAAACACATAATCAACAATATTCCATACGGCGAGCTAATTCGCCTAAAACGTAATTCTTCCACGAAAGAAATATTCGAAGAACAACAAGAAAAAGTGATCAAAAAGATTGTAGACAGAGAGGCTACACTGAAAGATCTTTAAATCATGCCATAAAAAATGATTATAAATTCACAAGATATTAGATATTGAGACAGAAAGAATTAACTACAGAAACAAAAAAGAAAAATATGTCTTTAGTACAACATATAGTGCACAATACAACAAAATTGTTAGAATTATTAAAAACAATCTACATTTTATATCGACAAGAAAACATGCGAGACACTGTTAAAAATATCAAATTCATTTCAAGAAGGGCCCCACATTAGGGAATCTACTGTCTCCAAGCCTTTTTAAAACAAATGAAAGGCTACAGCAAAATTGGTTGAACACCAAAGGTTTTTTTCGCTGTGGACGACAAAGGTGCACAACGTGCAAATATGCACAATGCACAAAGGAGTTTTCTTCTATGGTTACAGGGGAAAAAATTTAAAATTTTAACGTATGCCAATTGCATACAAGAAACGTAATATATTTAATCACATGTTCCCTTTGTAAATTACAATATGTGGGTGCAGTAGCAAAAATTTAAAAACCAGAATTTGCAGACATCTATCAGATATAAAAAGAACACCTACAGCTAATGTTTCTATGCCTCACGTCACTTTATGAATGTCATGCAGGAGATACTAGCACATTTACCTGCAACGTAATTGAGGTAGTACATAGACCAGAAAGAGGAGGTAATATACGAAAAAAACTTCTATCCCGTGAAGCATGGTGGATATCCGCCTAAACACTAGAATTCCATTAGGATTAAATAAGCGCCATGACATCATGTTTCACTATTAAAGTACTAGCCATTATCAGCAGCAATTATACGATCATACCAATATAAAAGGCTTTTTATTGTTTGCATATATTTTTAATTTGTATCAGTGTATTATTTCCAACACTATATAAAGGAAATGAGGTAACTCTGACATCACACCATGAATAAGGACACGCCTCCCGAAACGCGTCGGTGGAAACGCTTGCTGAACTGTTTAATGTCCTACCTTTTGAAAAATGGACTTTTAAAGTATATTTAATAAAAGCTACAAGTTTAAAGAATCAAAGAATCTTACAAGTTGCTGGAGTGCAAATATTTTTTCCTTACTCCGTATATAACAGTGCAGTATACTATAAATTATAAAAAAGAGTCCCCATTCTAAACTGTCTCCATCATTGAAAACAGCTACAATTGAAAAAACAAGCTTCAGGACTGGACCATGGAGCAATGAAAGAAGGTGGCCTTGTCTCATGGTTCACCTTTTCTTTTACATTATGTGTGCAGCTGTGTATCGCTACTGTCATGGTGCATGCTATGGCCGCTGTCCTGGTCCGCGGTCGTGCACCTGTCTATGCATCGGCCCCCGCTCGTTACTCACCTGTCCTGGCTCCTGTCTGTTCCACGCTCCCGGCAGTGGTGCCCGCCGGCAGATTCGAGTCCATGCTGCTTCCTTCGGCTCTTAACCCCTGACCTCAGTTTGCCTAAAAGGAACTTCTTCCCTTTGCTCCTGGTCAATTTTTGTTGTGTTTGCCTTACATAGAGCTTGACCCCTGGCTGCTATGTCGCTGCTGAACCTGTGTTCCTGTACACTACCTGTGTTGTCCTGTGCACTATCTGTGCACAATCTACTGAACATCTGCCGCTGCACCAGTCCGTTATCTACCTGCTGTTACCTGTCGCTGTGCAAACCCATTACTCTCCTGGGACTGCGCTACCTGTCTATGGCTACACCTGCGGTGTCCTGTGCTCCATATCTTCACCAGCTGTATCCTGTCCTGCCCTTCGGCTACCTCTGTGAGTTGCACCATCCACGCTCGCAGAGGACCAGCAGGATATTTACATATACCAACGATTGACGGGTCAGTGGCCGACTGACACACGCCGGATCGTTACAGTACAACTGACCCAAACTATGGATCCCGCCAGCGGTGACCATGTCCTGACAATGTATGCTATAGTGTAACGTCATGGGGCATTCACCTGAGCAGTTTTGTTCCAGAATCCATCAGAACCATTACTACCCAACTGACGTAAGTCTTGTCTGTACTGCACCTAACAGCAGCCCTGCCACTTGCTGTGGTTTCCGCCTCCTGCTGCCATTTCCATATCCCTAGCCTGCACGCTGCACTGCCTGTCCTATTATTTTGGAGACCCCCATAACATGTTCGCTACTTCCCTCAACCATTGCACAACCATTTTGAGGTCCGTGGCTCACCAGTTCCATTTGACCGATCAATGTGGCCTTATCATCAGCCTGCTCTCAGCAAAGACTTGGCCAGGGCCTCACCTTCTCTGGTAAAGGGATCTGCGTGACAGATACCAACAATAATTTCCTGAGTGCCTTCAGAAAGATCTTCAAGCAACCTGGCGCAACACCTCTGCTCGCATCATCCCAGCTCCAGTTCCATCAAGGAGACTCCACAGTGGGCCAGTATTCCTTCCAGTTCTCACTCCTGGCCCTCCGACTTGCTTGGAATATGAGCGCCGCTTATATGCTGCTTTCTGGGGGGCCTCAATTGGAAGCATTTAAGGACGAATTGGCTGGTCGTGACCTTCCTACCACCCTGGATTACCTCATTAGCTCTGCTACCTAATCAATAACCCGTTTTGCTGAGAAGGAGTTTGAGCTTCGCCAACAGAGGCAGTGTCCTCCCGGCCTCCAAGCCTTGTGTCCTTGAACTGCACCCCCGAGTCGCTACCTCTCCTAGCACCTGCTTTCCCACAATATAGCCGCATAGAAGTCAAACCCGCACTCTCTCTCCATGGAGGAGAACGTACCCGTGAACCAGCTGAACCTGTGCTCTTACTGTGGAGGTGCCAACCACTATCTTAAGAACTGCCCCAGCCTGCCCCCCGAAAACCAGGCCAAGGTTACCGTTGGTGAGGTGACCCTGACAGATGGTGCTTCTTACTACTGCTCCTGTGTCTGACCACTATTGTCACTCTCCGTTATATATCTGGTGCTGCCTTGAAAGTTCTTGCACTTCTGGACTCTGGGTTCTTCTGAGAATTTCCGTCCGACTCCCGTCTTTGCTGGAGAAGTTCTGCCTGCCTGTCTGCCATCTGAAAAACCCACCTGCTTTTTTCATCCATCAACGGGGAGATCCTGAAGAGCCAGTCCATTCCGTACTTCAGAGCCCATGTCACTGAGGTTGGAAAGTTCCCCACCAGGAGAAGTTATCTTTTCTATGTCCTGCCTAGTTTGTCTTCTCCCGTCCCTGCTTGGGCTTCGTGGCTCCAAGCTCCAAGGCCTGGCCATGCTTTGGAAAAGCAGGTGAATTTGTCAAAGGGGCGAAGCAGTGCCTTCATTGCTGTCTCAAACCTGCAAATCTGGACAGTCCTGCCCACTTCTGTTTCTCAGTCCGTTTTTTGCTGGTTCTTCTGCAGTGGAAGAACCTCACGAAAGCCCTTTTCTGTCAAGAAGACATTTCTGAAGCCCACTCTCTTCCCCCTGCCTACTGTACTGCCCCAAAAAAACAGGTCCCTAATAAGTTATCCGGACTCTCTGGAACACCTCTCTAAGATAGTCCTGGGATACTGAGGTGTATGTGGTTACTCCTGTTGTTTTTTTGGGATACCCAGAAGCCCCTGGAGGGGAGGACCTTAAGGGGGAGGGGTACTGTTATGATGTTACACACCATCTGCAGCATGTCCCCGGTCTGGGCGGTCGTGCCAGTGTCCTCCCACTAGTTACTCACCTGTAACCGCTCCTGTCTGTTTCCCACGTTCTGTCTGCCACCTGTCTGCACTGCCGCCGGAAGATTCAGTCCCTGCGGCTTGGCGTCCTGTGGCACACCTCTCCATACCTCTGTGCCCCTCTAGGGCCCGCGTAGCGTTTCCAGCGGACTATTTTAAGGAACAATGTCCCAATTAACCCCTGACCTCAGTTTGTTTAAAAGGAACTTCCTCACTTTGTTCCTGGTCAGTTCGTTGTTGTGTTTACCTTACATAGAGCTTGACCCCTGGCTGCTATGTCGCTGCTGAACCTGTGTTCCTGTAGGCTACCTGCATTATCCTGTGCGCAATCTGCTAAACATATCTGCTGCAAACAATCCCTTATCTAACCTGCTGCTACCTGTCGCTGTTCAAACCTTAACTCTCCTGGGACTGCGCTACCTGTCTACGACTACATCTGCTGTGTCCCGTGGTCCATATCTTCAACAGCTGTATCCTATCCTGCACTTCGGCTACCTCTGCGATTTGCACCATCCACGCTCACAGAGGCCCAGAGGATCTGCCATATGCCAACGATCGATGGGTCAGTGTCGACTTACACCGCTGGATCGTTACAGCTATCTCAGGAAGAGATGGCACCAGGATGCACTCTGAGCAGAAGGCAAGCTGGAAGAGGTAGGATATTGCTCTGACAAACCTTAGATACTGGCATCTGCGTGACAATTTCCTTTAGATGTGTAACCTAAATGATGGTAATAGTTCATAGCAAATATTGAGCTTTTATGACAACTCACTGGAGGTGGGCAGTGGATCCACTGGCCCACACGAAGACTTTAGTGTAGAACCATGCCAGGGAGTCCCTTGGTTTTAACCCTATAATCCCTGTACAGGGATCTGGTGTTTTCTGCATGGGACTCCTGGATCGCTACCCACAACGTGGTCACACATGCTGACAGCTGATGTTTAGGCACAGTATCAGTAAAGCAGACGAGAGGAGAAGTTAGTCAGTTCCTAAGTTGAGGCAGGCGGAGACAAAGCTAAAGGTCAGGGCAGGAAGAGAATAAGTAGCAAAGTCAAAGGACAAGTCAAGGTCAGGTACCAGGAATCAATACACAGGAATTGCTCTGGAACACAAGGAATCACCAGCAAAGATTGTTGGGGCTAATTAAAGGGAAGTGTACCTTTAATTATCGACTAGAGACCTGAGACAGTCAGGCAAGCAGATTTGCGGCACTGGTTTAGATCAAGGAGGAGCCAATCTCACCTGCATTAAAGAGAAGGCATAGAGCAGTGTTTCCCAACTCCAGTCCTCAAGGCCCACCAACAGGTCATGTTTTCAGGATATCCCACAGTATGCACTGACAGTAATTAAATCACCTGTGCAAAGCTAATAAATAATTACCTGTGGTGCCTTGAGACTAGTTGAGGACAACTGCATAGAGGACTGGACTGGCTACCAGAGTGGTGCAGTGGAGAAACAGCAAACTACATAGGGTGGCAAAGAAATAGGTGACTGCATCAGCAACCACAAACATGAGCCATGCCACTGCTTATGATAACTATAGACACATGTTTCTTATAATCCATTGTGGTCTCCTTCAGCAGGATAATACCCCCTGCCACAACGGAAAAAATTCAGGAATGGTTTGAGGTACATGATGAAGAGTTCAAAGAGTTCTCTTGGTCTCTAAATTCCCCAGAACACTTTCAGGGGTCTTGTGGAGTCCATGCTTCCCTGGTTAGAGTGCTTCAGTGATATGAGGGGGACCTACATCATACTAGGCAGTTGGTTTAGATTTTAATACTATTATGTGCATTGCTGCTCATTATAGAACATAACAGTAAAAACTTGTCCAGTGGGGCACATTGCACTGCTTCTGTTTTTCATACTAATTACTCAATTGATATAACCTGGACTGATTTAATTAGCATATTAAATGTCTCTTTTAACATTATTTACTTTCTTAGTTAATATAGTTGTATTAATGTGGGAAATAGCAAGAGAGTAATATACCTTCTGCAGTGTGATTCATAGCAGGAATTATATAATAAAGTAAAAGGCTTGTACCTATTTGTATATATTGCCAGTCAACAGACATTTTATTATTGTAAAGACTAAGGGCGACATGTATGAAAACTGCCTCAGACTAGACAGTTGTACTGGTTGATCTTAATGTATTTCACTCTTATCTTAATTTTGAGTATATACTTTTATTGTTTTATGCAATATGACCTCTCAGATGTCACATAAAAGAGCTGACGCTCCGCACACCAGTAGTATTGGATCCTACTCACTGGGTCACCGTGAGTGTAGATGGTAGTATAGCGGACCACGCCAGGGAGCGGAGTCTAAGGGGCCCCAAGGCTTCATTGGAACCTACCGCAAGGTCGGAACAGACTTCGCTGCGGGGAACCACAAGGTCACTACCCATGACATGACTACTCGCAGTGGAAACCGAAGTGCAGGTGACAGAGTCCAGGCGGGTATCAAGCAGGTACAACGGCAGAATACAACATAAACAGGAACACAGGGAACAGACTGACATGAGGCTAAGCAGGTTTCAGACTGCCAGGCAAGACAGGGTAAACATAGTATCAGGACGACAGATACACATAATCAATTTATGAACAGGTATATGACAAGACAGACAAGACAGCAGCATACAACAGAAACAGGAACCTAGGTAACAGACATGCACGAGAGTAGGAACAGCAGGGTTAAACATATGCAGGACAGACAGACATAACAACAGGTAACAGCAGGAAGCAGTGTCCAGGAGCTCAGATGGACATCAATGAACTGACCAGGAACAAAAACAGGAGGTTCCTTATATCACAGTAAGTTGTAGGTCATTGGACAGGAAATTGGGAAACTGTTCCTTTAAATCAAGACTAGCGAGCATGTGCGCTCCCTAGGGAGGGTGTGTAGACCCAGACAGGAGCAGGAAGCAGAAGCAGGAACAAGGACAGGTGAGCACACAGACAGAAGGGACACAGCAACAGAAACAGGAAGCAGGGAAATGGCCATGAATGGGCGCCAAGGCTTTGACCGTGACATCCGTCCTCTTGTCATGCGCCCATCTCCTCCTTCAGTACTCTTTAATTAATGCATGCACTATAACGCTGATAAGAAACAAGTCCCATGACAAAGCCCTAACCATGAAATGCGTGTCAGGACATCCTCCTCGTCAGTTGTAAATATAGTTTTGGGGTAAATATTTACTTACATTTGGTCATGTTTATGTAAAATTTTCACTCTATGCTCTAATTATTTTCTGCACTTTACATGAATTTTGGTTTATGTATTTCTAACTATGCTATTTTTACTTATTTATGCCCTGTTTTCACATTTTTTTTATGTGTAATCCAAACATGATGTTTTGTGATATATTTGTTGTCACTTGATATTAATTTATTTATTCTTAATCATGATACTGATATATCACATGTATGTTATTGTGTTTCCCTATAATTATCATGTATCCACTGTTCCCCATTGACCGTTTGTGCATATTTTAATATTTTTTGTATTTATTTTACTATATCCAATAAAATTCATAATTTTATTTACTTTTTTCTAGCTTTGGAGTGGCATTCTTACATGCTTATATTATATTTAATATTTGTTTACAGCTAGTCTTTACTGTTGATTGTCTTTGGTATATTCTCAGTAGGTTGTTGTAGCATTTGTAGGTATTTATAAAAGTGTCTCACAACACTTTACAAATGTCTCCCACTGTGGGACAAAAACATGTGCCAAGACATGTTCCAAAATTTGTCTCGCCAGTTTGAAACTGGCATAGATTAGTATGACATTTGTGTCCCATATTCTGTCTAGACACATGCAGAAATGTGTCTGATCTTATGAATGTGGCATGATACGCCCCCTAGGAGTTGGCACATACAACAACTTTCAGGGTGTTTTGGTCCGTGGCGGCAGTTTTTGGTGAAATACCATTTCAAAATATGTCGGACAAGGGAGACAATAGTTTTTTTGCGCAAATCCCGGCAAAAAAACGACACAACTCCATTCATACATGTCACCCTAAGTTTTTAAATCTTTACCTGGCCAGGTTAATTTTGAACTATTATCTAATACATAAATCAGTGGCACACTAAAGACTAAGTAAAACCTCAAGTTATATAGGAATATAGGAAATGCCCTTTAAAGCTAAGCAAAATAATGAAAAACCTTGGGACTCTTATTTACAGTATTTTATCAAAATTGTATTAAGATCACCTCCCAACACTCCAAGGGGTTCCCAGAGCAGGTGAGTCCTACACTAAAAAAAGTTACCTTGCTAGGAGACCATACAGACAGCCACTTCCCATGAGTGGATAAGTAACCTGTAAATAGAATTAACTGCACGTATTAAAAAAGAGTGGTCCTGAGTGCAGTCATCCAATGATAATTGCCAACTCCCAAATAGACTACAAAAAGTACAAGCTGTGCACAACTAATATATACTTTGCAAACGTAAGCACAGGAGCAACTGAAAGCAATGACATACATACAAATACATAAATCCATTTGGCCAACACTAAAGTCCGCTAAGAAAAACCTCAAGTTATATAGAATATAGGAAATGCTGTTACAGCAAAAGGAAAAATGAAAAAACCAGGGACTCTTAGTTACAGTTATTTGAAGTCAAAGAGAAGTATTAAGCTCACCCCCAACACTTCAAGGGCTCCAAGAGCAGGTTAGTCCCAACAACTAAAAACATGTTACCTTCTGCAATAGTCCAATCAGACTGACCACATCCCAGTAATTTTGAACTATTAGACATAAAGATTGTGACAAAATTTTATTAAAATCAATCAAAAATGTTGTGAGATTGAAAAAAGTTGTCTTAGGTATATGCATGTGGTAGTAAGTGTATGGTAGCACTAGAAGTTCCTATGGGTACATACTGGCCATCAGGCAATCTTTTCCCTTATTTGGTGCATGTGTTAGACTATCTCTGTAACACAGCCCACAAATTTATAGGTATTCATTAAGAAGAAACCTTCAGTATAGGATTGGCAACATGTATGTGCCTTCAGCAGTCAGTTGTCACTTTACTGGTACATCTCACAAAATTCAAATATCACTGAAAAGTTCATTTCTGTCCAAACTTCAAGTTAAATATAGAAACTCGTATATTGTGTAGACTCATTATACATAAACTGATATATTTCAGGCGTTTATTTCTTTTAACGTTTATGTCTATGGCTTACAGCTAATACAAGACCCAAATTTCAGTACATCAGAAAATTAGAATAATGTGAGAAAGGTCATTAGCTGTAAGCTGGAATTACACATATTAAAAGAAATAAACGCCTGAAATATATTGCTTTGTGTAATGAGTCTATATAATATATAGTTCTCTCTTTTTGAATTCTGATTTTTTGTGAGGTCCTAATATCTATCTATCTATCTATCTATCTATCTATCTATCTATATATGTGTGTGTATATATGTGTATATATCATGTCAAAGTTACGTGTTTTTTAGTTATACTTACAAGTCCACTGCTACCGCTGCTCCAGATGCTGGTGGTCCGCTCCTCTTAACTTCTGGGTTCTCGTCCTGACAGGTAGGAGAGGCTTGTGCTCCATTATAAGTGAGTGGAGTGCAAGCCTCTCCTGCCCAGAAGTCAAGTGGATCGCCGGGTAGCCCCTGAGCGGCAGCAGCGGGGACCTGTAGGTAAGTATATCTTTTTTGATTTTTTTACCCACTTTAGCACGATTAAAGAATATTTTTTATTTGCTGGACAACCCCTTCAAGGGGGTTGCTTTAAATTAATGAATTTGATTTGAATAAATCAATATGTACTAATTGCGAGGACTTGATGCGCAAGAAGAATTCCTGTTTTTTTTTTTTCAGAGACTCTTCACTATAGCTCAGAGAAGCGGGTCCCAAACAAGGAATTTTTGTCTATTATGTCCATCTGTCCTAACAGAGCTTATGGAAAGTCATTGTCTTCAGGAGTCATTTGTATTTTACAAACAATAATAGTCAAGATGGTTGTGGAAAGTAGAACGATTACCATTTCATGGATGGGAAAAGGGTGGAAATGGAAACACGTATCAGGTTTAGTAGTCATATCCAAAACTATACTTCATGAAAAAAGTCTTGAAAAACATTTGCCCATTGCAAAAATTGAAAACATTAATATCTTAATCAAACTATCAAATGAGTGATGTACCTTACTAGTGGGAATTCTTTACTATTTTTTCCCACTAAGGTTTAGTTAGATCCATTAAAAACTATTTAAGCAACCAACTTTGAAGCTTTGAGCATGATACATGATAACCATGGTTGTCTTATAATAACAATTCAATTACTCTAGATTTTGAGGATACCAAATCCTATATATCATAAAAAGTTGACTGACTGTATTTCACACACTTCTCTGACAAGAAATGAAATTTTACTATTGCCATAAAAGTATATGTACACTCAGAAAAGTACTTTTAGCATTTTACAAAAGTGAATAAAAATCCAATGGCAACAACAAGTAATCAAGACGATAAAATCTATGGTACTGTTTTCAGCCCTGGATTTTATATTAAAAAAAGTAAAGGTGAACCTGGTGAAAGTCTAATGTGTAACCTTCTCCAATTTGTAACCCAAAAGGTTTTTAAGGGTATTTTCAAATATTTTGACATTTAGTATTATAAAGATACAACATAAGTCAAAAATGGAAAAAGTGCCCAAAAATGAAAGCATATACTGGACTGTATACAATATGTAGAACACCTAAGTTATGAGCTTCCAAAAGCAGGTTTTTCAATCCTATTTTGCAAAACTGCCAGCAAGTTTTATTTCTATATCAGTGTCACTTTCTGCAGTAACTTCTTGTCTACTGATGTACAACAAACCAACAATTTGTTATTATGCTAAGAAAGGGAAAGTTTGTCATCAGGTGCTGGGAAGCTGCTGCAAAAGTGACAACTATCAGTATGATTGAATATGACCAAATGAGAAAGACCGCCACCTAACAATTTGTGCTGTTCATTAATATACAGTATGTGTCCATATTGAAGGCTGAAAATGTCATTTAAGGTGTCACTTGTGCTCCTGTGTGGCTTTCCGTCCACAATACTGTGCACATTGAGGACACATATTGCACACTATATTGGAATCAGCACAGGTGCCGTATACCACTGTATTTCATCTAGAGGCATGCAAAACAGTACTTTGAAGGGGCAGTAAGATGTGTTGTACAGCATCCAATTGAGCCATAGTTCCCTGGGAGCACTGAATGTTCTATAAATCTCCCTACACCTTTATATTGCTCACTCACGGTAAAAATGTACTCATTTAGACCTACATTAAAAGACGTTCACTTAGCTAGCCTACACTATTCTGTACACTAACAACAAGCAAACACCTATAAACAGTTGTCTGCAGATAGAAGACTCTTTTTCGTTACTGGTTTGGTGTAAAATCCCCAGTCATGTTTCATGGCTCTTTAATGGGTCAGATGTGACTATGAGGGACACTACTTCCAATAGGTGGTACCAGTGATCTAGATCTCTTCAATATATCCTGTTTGCATATTTTTGAGGGAGAAATGCATGGTTTTTATGGTGCTATGTAGCACCAGAGACCCATGTCTCTTCCCTAGAGCCTGTTTGCATATTTTCCATGGAGTATTGCATGTTTTTTGTGTGTTTTCCTCAAGAGAAACTTTACCCCCTATAGCTACAACACCCAATGGATATGCCGCATATTGACAGAAATCAGAAACATTCATCCGGATATCGGAGGTATGAGCACCTGCTTAGAATAACATTATCTTTATTATCTTCCTATTGACTCCACTAGTATAATATTGGCGCTACACATGCAAGTACAATTAAGGCTTTGGTCTGTCTTTACATTACATTTTGGGAACTACACTTCCTGATACATCTTTTTTTTTACAAAATTGCAAAATTATTTGATGTATGAAGAAGAAGGGGAGATAGCCCTACAGGTGTAAGACATAAATATAACGACGGTATGCCATCACATATTAGTGTATTGTTTTCTGTGTATCCATTGCTATACGGAGAGATTGAAAACAATTGATGCCCGCACATGTGGCACAGCATTTAATTAGCTTTTATTATTGAGGCATGCCATATGTGCCACTGGCATTTATTATACCTAAATTACTGCAGTTCATGGTAAAATGACTGTAATGAATAACATCATGGCTATTTCTGGAACTGATTTCCAGTAGCTGTGGTATACCAGCTGTCACCTTTCTACCAGGTTAATGCACCTGATCCATCAAGTACAATTACAAGTGCGAGCAGAGATACAGCTTTATGTTATCTCATTAGGTCTGTCAAACTTTGGCTAAGGTATTAGACATTTCTGAATATAAAGAAAGTAAAAGAACACCAGTTTTCTGAGCAGAATCTGCAGCAGCAAATGAAATGGCAAGTCAGATACATCACAGGGGGTTGCATATAGTAGGTAATAATGATCTATCAATGGATTTTGTCAGAACAGTATTTCAGTGAACCTTAAAGGGAACCTGTCACATAGATTATGCCCCCCTTGCTGAGGACAGCACAAGCTAGTGACAGACCTGCTGTTTCCAGCACTGTCCCTTATTCTGTAACATGCAGCAGTTTTAGATTATTTAATGCTCAAATCTGCAGAATTCAGCCAGAAAAGAGTCATGAAAAGAGTCCATTTAATTCATGTCCCGCCCACCTGGGGCTAGCCCCGCCCATCTCACAACTGATTAACCTATTACTTTGAATAGGTAGAAACATGTGAATAGCTGTCAGATGGGTGGGGGTAGCCTTGGGTGGGTGGGGCTGACACCTGCTCATGAATAAGGTAGACTCTTTTTTGGCTCAAAACTGCTAGATTTAGGCATTAAAAATTCTAAAACTACTGCACATTACAGAATAAGGGACACAGCGCTGGAAACAGCATGTCTATCACTAGCTTGTGCTCTCCTCAGCTTGACAAAGGCTCTGTGAGGGAGCTGAAACGTTGCATTCTTTGAGCATGGAGGATAAACTTCTCTATTTTGCTTCAATTCATTGTGGAGTAGCCTTGGATTTTTTTGCTACATATGTCTTGGAAGGCTTGTATATCGAAGCTGCCTGCTGCTGGCACCCATTTCCCTCTGAAAGTGAACTTTAACAAGGTGTGCTCTTTTTTCTTCATTATATAAATATATATATAATTATATATATGTATACTATATGTATAAATATATTATATATATATATATATATATATATATATCATGTTGGTCTTACTATTTAGCAACCCCCTTCTAATCAGTTTAGGCAGAAACATATGAAACGCATGTGTCACCAATTTTTGTGTTTTAACCCATTGATAATATATGTTTACTTGTTTACATTCAGGTAAATTATTTAATATTTAAAATATTTAATTCCCCTTCCAGTCTTGTTTTACACCATATTTCAAAGCAAATTTTCAGTTGTTGTAAGTCCATGTTCTCATGCTTAAATTGTACAATTTCAGTTCCGTAATTAAACGCACCGGAGTGCGCAAATTACTCTTGGAGTACGTCCAAAGTCATACTGGTAATACCACATTTCTCCCATCAGAGAACTATGGATTATGTCTCCTCTCCCTGCTCGGCGAATACGCAGAGGGGGAGATAATTGACATATACGCGGCGTATACGTGCCGCTGGTAATGCAAGTCTATGGGCCGACGAGGTGCCGGCCCCTGCACCCGACCCCGCTCCCGCCCCGCCCCCGTCCACACGACGTAATTGCGCCCTGCAAATACACCGTGTGAACCTAGCCTTAAAGCGAATGAGTCTGAAAGGACTGCTAATGTCTGAATGAGTCTATAGGCTGAAGCTGCAGTTAAGGCTCTGACCAATCACATTAAGCAGAGTATATCAGGTGATGTGATTGACAAACCAGTTTCTAAATCGTGTATCTTCTAAATCCTACATTCTCGTAGCATTGAATGAGACTTGACACCCTAATGAATATCCATTAGCAACCTTTTTTTTAGGATTCAGCGCTAAAAATCATTTGCAGTGTAAGTTACTGGCAGAAAATCACAGTCACATGAAGAATATTTTTATAACATGACTTCACCGATTGCTCAAAATAAATAGAGAAACTCCTTCAAGAGTTCTGTCCATCTTATTCAGTGATGACATATCATTCAAATCAGCCATCACTATTTAATTGGTGGGGTCTGACCTCAAGGACCTTCATCGATCCAGAGAGTGGAGGACTACACCGCTGACTTAGCATTGTGAACCCGTCACTGCGTTTACCTGTGCAATCGCTGGCTGTGAGCTCCACCATGTAGGAAATAAATTGCTATGTGACTCAGTGTTTAATAAAAGAAACTAGATGAGGGTCTCAGGAGACCATTACTGATCTTAAGGTGACATCATATCCACGCAGCAACATGTAAAATGCAACCTGGAAATAGCCCTTTAATTTCTAAAATTATTTCTGTTGCCACAAGGGGGTGCTCACTGCAAATATATATAATAAAGGTGAAAATAATAGCAATTATTGTTGGTTAGTGGAAAGGGTATGAGTTGCTGCAAAGCAAATATAAATGATTGACTTTTACCATTAACCCTTTTACAATCCTAAACAATGTAATATTAACACCCATATACTGCAATTATATTTTTATATAACTGCAAGTTTTTAGCACAAAACCATGCTAGACATCCAGGTATATTAGATAAGTGTACTTCTAAATCTACACTACAAATTGCATTTACCTACCATAACACTCCCCATTCTATTGCATCCATGACACTAGGTTGCCTTGTGATTGTTTCTGACTGAATATATGGGCCATTTTTGTTTCAGAACCTATGAATGCAAACTATTTTTAGCAGGCAGATAAGGAGACAGGCACTCTTCTCTAGTGATGTCTGCCAAGAGATGTGTATAATGCTGCCAAATGAAACTCAATAGGACTAGGCTTGTTCATGTGGCAGCTCATAAGGACCAACCTGCAGCCGCTCTGATAGCACCTTGCTCCCTTGTACATGCTGTAGCTGCTTCCAGAGGCAGATATCCAATGTAATGTATATTAAAAAGTGTGAGCATTTCATTGGATGACACTTTGTAATATAATTACAGAAAAATAATGGCAATCTCTATCTGAGAGATTGTATTGCATTTATTGGTAGCTCAAATATAACAACTGTGCTGGGGAGGGAATGTAGTTCTTAAAGGGAACCTGTCACATAGGTTATGCCCCCTTTGCTGAGGGCAGCACAAGCTAGTGTCAGACCTGCTGTTTCCAGCGCTGTGTCCCTTATTCTGTAAGTTGCTGTAGTTTTAGAGCATTTAATGCTGAAATCTTATTCATGAGCAGGTGTTATCCCCACCCACCAAAGGCTAGCCCCACCCACCTGGCAGTTATTCTGTTTCTACCTATTCAAAGTAATAGGTTTATCAGTTGAGACGGACTCTGACTCTTTTCTGTCTGAAAACTGCAGACTTGAGCATTAAATGCTCTAAAACTCCAGCATCTTACAGAATAAGGGACACAGCGTTGAAAGCATGCCGGACACTAGCTTGTGCTGTCCTCAGCAAGAGGGGCATAAACTATGTGACAGGTTGTTTTTAAAGGGGATATATAAAATTCATCCAAGCATTCGTATATTTTCAGAAGGGTAAGCGTCAATTCCAGATTCAGACCAAAAAAGGGGGTTTGTGTTCCACAAGAGCATTACATGCTTAGAGGTTGTCTCCCTATAGACATTGATGGCATATCACTACAATATATCTTAAAGGGGTTTTGCCAGGATGTGCCTTATCTGCTAAGAAGCAAATGTAAACAAGCCACGGAGCTGAGAGAGAGACTGCCAGAGCATAGAGCTGCATAAGGGATCGTGTGAAATGCTCATTCAAATAATCAAACTACAACTTGTGGATTCTGTATACAAAAGACAACACCTTTTCTCCACAGCAGCTTGAAAGCTTCTTCATGTTCTCTATCATCAGATAAAGCAGGGATCTAGTCAGATAATCACACTACAACTAGTGGATTCTGTATACAAAAAAACAACATATTTCTACCTGGTGCCTTGAAAGCTTCTGCAGCTCCGTCTCATCAGATAAGAAGCTTTCTCTGCGCAAGCCCGGCCAGCAGCTCTTGTCAGGTCGTATCTAATAGAAGCTTTGAAGTAACTAAGAGCAGGTGAGGCAGCCTGTAGCTCTCTCAGGCTGCAATTTTTGTAATCACATATATTTAGAAAAGATATTAAATACCCATTTTGGAGGATCCCACGTCAACATTACATCGTGGCAAAACCCCTTTAAATATTTGATAGGTATGGCAGGTCCCACCTCTGGAGAGGAGACGGGGTTAGGACTCTACCATTGAAATCAATGAGAGTCATAAGTAAAGCCAAGCGTGTTGCAGAAGTGGAATCCACACCTATCAGACATTGATGGCATACCCTAGTGATATATAAGGACTATAGTGAGACAACCACTTTAATGTAACCAAGTACAAAATGGGATACTAATAATTTGGTGAGGAAGTTCTCTCAATAACATGTAGTAACAGAATTCTAAGAAGTCATTTCGCTTGTTGAATTTTTTAAGTGTCCTTCAACGGGTGTTTTCATCAGACAATGTCCAGGTGTCGGTCAGCACATTCCTGGCTGCAGAGAGTGGAGGGGTGGCCATGTTTGTGCAGCTCTTTCTATTCTAGTCAAGCACACTCCAAGCCTAAAGGCAGGAGTTTTCATGTTTGGTACTTCTGTCCTTATTTATGGATGTTTCCTCATTACCATGCCCTGATGATGTCATGTGAGTGAACTGTCCATGGTGCTGACGGTGATGTAATGCAATGTACATTACCACTACTGAGTACTCAGGCTGAGTTCACGTCTGACTAAAAATTCCTACAGGGTTCCAAAGTCGTTTCCTCCGCAGAAATTCAAAGCAACACCTTGAATTTCTGCTGAGGATTTGAACTAACAAAGGTATCTTTTGTCTTTGATTCTGATGCGGGTTAGCTTCATTGCAATGGGGCTAACCCCTGTCCCTCTCAGCGGAATCCGATAAGAATCCATTAAAAAGAATGAACATGTTCATTCTTTTTTTTTCCACCCCATGGACTTTAAATATGTGATGTGGAAAATTTGCTCAGTTATTCACTGTGTAAACTACAACGCGGACTGGCCAATCAAATGAATGGCCATTGTTGAAAGAGAACCGGTCACATAGGTTATACCCCCCTTGCTGAAGACAGCACAAGTTAGTGACAGACCTGCTGTTTCCATTGCTGTGTCCCTTATTCTGTAAGATTTTTGAGTATTTAATAATCAAATCTGTAGTTTTAAGCCAGAAAAGAGTCAGTTTTTTCCAAAACCCGCCCACCTGGGGCTAGCCCCACCCACCTTTACTGATAAACTTATTACTTTGGATAGGTAGAAACATGTGAATAACTGTCAGGTGGGCAGGGCTAGCCTTAGATAGGTGGGGATAACACCTACTCATGAATAAGATTTGAGAGGTAAATGCTTTAAAACTACAGCATCTTACAGAATAAGGGACACAGCGCTGGAAACAGCATGTCTGACACTAGCTTGTGCTGTCCTCAGCAAGGGGGGGGGGGGGGATAAACCTATGTGACAGGTTCTCTTTAACACAAGAATTTTGACCAGGAAATCAATGTGAAATGCACATTGAAGTCTTGGTCAAAATTTGTTTTATGAATGAACTCTTACAGGAAATTGGAAACTGATGACTGTATTTGGTGACCACAGTGGATAATGCAATTTTGGCATAAAGCTTGGTACCAGTGGCTTTGGAGTATTGCGGATGGTATTGAGAACACAACAGACTCTATTAATTGAGGGACACTGAGGCTGGCAATAACTGAGGGAGCTGCAAATGCAATAAAACAGTGCATAATGCACCCAGCTGCTGCAGAACCACAATTAATCTGCTCTTCAATTACATGACACTTTCCCTCATCACAAAGAGGTTCTGTAGCAGCTACAGTGTGTATTACACAGCACTCTATGACAGCTGCTGCAGTACCTTGTAATACTTTAACTGATACAGACATTATTTCTGAAAAGGAAGAAGGTTTTACATGGCTTAGTCAATCAATCAGTTAATTTTACTGATATAAGGCTCCACTTTTCAATTTAGGAAGAGTGTGTGCAGCTGCTGAGAATTGCATTGTAAAGAATGTGTGAGACCTATCTATCCATCTGTCTGTCTGTCTATCTATCTGATCTATACTATCGGGTTTTGTCTCGGGTTATCCTTTGATCTTTTTAAAAATCTATTATCTATTATTATTTAATTTTAAAGTATTATTATCTATCTATTATCTAACTTTTATTATATCTATTATTTTTATCCTTTTGTTTTTTCATTTCATATATTCTAAAGAGTATTTGTATAATGTTACCTTTCCTGTTTATACAACAACAGAAGTGTCACAAAACAAAAGAAGAAAGTTGATCTTTTTTCTGCACCTCCTTCCTTTTAAAGGATTTTGCATTACTGTGAAAAACTTTTGGCTCTTGTTTTTCTATGTTTATTAACCATGCCAACATTTTTAATCTAACACCACTGTTAAAGATTGGCAGGCTTCCAGGGAAATATATCAGCCAGCCTTATTAATTTCATGCCAAGTGCTGGAGGCGTGAATGTAGAGAACGCTGTTTGACTTTGGATAATAGGAATCAGGCAGCTTAAAGGCAGGGGATAAAGATCAGGAGCCCTGTGTCTCAGGAGGAGGAGCAGGTGCAGGCTTCAAGCAAGGCCTTCAGGCCCAAAGGGGCAGCCAATGCTTGAAACAATCTGCAGTGTCTTTTTTTTAATTTGGCATGTGCCTCTCACAGCTTAACAGACCGCTGCTCCACAAAGAGTGGTAAACAGAGAAAGGGAAATTAAAAAGAGGAGTCCCAGGGTAGACAAAAACAAATTAGGGCAAACAAATTACACAGAGTCAACAAATAAACAAGGGAACATCTGTGAATATATTTATGGGCCTTTCTGATTTTGAAAAAACAACCTGAGAAATGTTGGTTGGATTGTGTAATATGTGATCTTTAAAACATCCTCTTTTTAAAGTGACTTGCTGCTTAGACGCCTGCATCTGCTGAGCCACGTTACAGTAATTGTTCATGTGCATTGATACTTTATGAAAATGCTAGGACACTGTCACACAGCCTAGCAACACTTACTCACTACAATAAATGAACAGTTTCTTTTTTGTTTAGTATCATCTTTCTTTTATAGGGAATGGAAAAGTAAATGGTATCTTATTGTTTGTAGTGAATCATTAAAGGGTTTGTCTCATTAAAGCCACCCCAGTAATCAGCTGACTGCAGTTGGTCCTGCTCCCAGTACCCCCAGCAATTGGCTGTTCTGTTCAGCCAAACATTTCTCCTGCAGTGGCCCCTAGTGTTACATATATTACATGTCAGCCATTTAGAATAATCTCCTAATAACCACATTAAAATTAGAAACAATACTACTTTGGATAAAAAGTTATGCCTCACGTACTTACCATAGGTAAATAGGTCCTTTATGTGTGTATTAACATATCAATGACATAGTTGATTTAGACTTTGAAGACCAGTAAAATTGTTCACACCTCTGTGTATAAGGACCAGCCATAGTTTAAGTTTTATTTAATTAGAATATATATATATATATATATATATATATATATACATGTATACATCTATGTATATATATATATATGTATGTATATATCATATATATATATATATATATATATATATATAGATATATATACATACAAAAGTGAGTAGGCCCCTTAAATTTTTGTAAATATTGAATTATATTTTTTAATGGGACAACACTGAAGATATGAACCTTTGATACAATGTAAAGTAGTTAATGTACAGCTTGTATAACACTGTAAATTTGGTGTGTCCTCAAAATAACTCAACATACAGCCATCTATGTCTAAACCACTGGCAACAAAAGAGAGTGCACCCTTAAGTGAAAATGGACAAATTGTGCCCAAAGTTTCAATATTTTATGTGCCCACCATTATTTTTCAAGCATTTCCTTTACTCTATTGGGCATGGAGCTCACTAGAGCATCAAAAACTGCCACTGGAATTTTCTTCAGTCCTCCATGACAAAATCACTAGTAGATGTCAGAGACATTGCGCTCCTCCACCTTCCATTTGAGGGTGCCCCACAGATGCTCAATAGGGTTTAGTTCTGGAGACATGCTTGGCCACTCCAGCACCTTTACCCTCATTTTCTTTAGCATGGCAGTGGTCGTCTTGGAGGTGTGTTTTGGATTGTTATTAGGTTGTAATACTGCCCTGCAGCTCAGTTTCTAAAGGGAGTGCATCATGCTCTTTCAGTATGTCACAGTACATGTTAGCATTCATTGTTCCCTCAATGAACTATATTTTCCCACAGCTGTCAGCACTAATGCTGCCCCAAAGCATGACACTCCCACCACCATGGTTGACTGTAGGCAAGACACACTTGTCTTTGTATTCCTCACCTGGTTGCCACCACACACGCTTGACACCATCTGAACCAAATAAGTTTATTTTGGTCTCATAATACCACAGGGCAGGGTTCTAGTAATCCATGTCCTTAGTCTGCTTGTCTTCAGCAAACTGTTTGCGAGCTGTCTTCTGGGATCACAGCCATGCAGACCAATTTGATGCAATGTGCGGCATATTATCTGAGCACTGACATGCTGAACCCCATCCCTTTAACCCCTGCATAAATACTGAGAGCACTCATACATCTATTTTGAAAAGACAGTCTCTAGATACATGCACTCAATTTCTTTGGTTGACCGTGACGAGGCATGTTCTGAGTGGAACTGTCTTGTTGGCTGTTGTGCTGCAGCTCAGTTTCATGGTGTTGGCCATCTTCTTATAGTCTTTGTCACCTTTATGTAGAACAACAATTCTTTTTTTCAGATCCTCAGACAGTTCTTTGCCATGAGGTTCCATGTTAAACTTCCAGTCAAATGACACCATGGAGAGAAAATGGCAAGTTGGGCGCAATTTGCTTATTTTCACTAAGGGGTGTACTCACTATCATTGCCAGCAATCAAAATTTCATACTTTTAGTGTTGTCCCATGAGAAGATATAATACAATATTTACAAAGATATGAGGGATGTACTCATGTTTGTGAGATACGTATATATATATATATATATATATATATATATATATATATATATATATATATAATATTATATAATAATATAATATATATAAATATATATATATATATATAGTGGTCCCACAACATACAATATTAATTCAAACCATTGTATGTTGAGACATCAACTCAATGGAAAACTAGTTATTTGTTCCGTGGGCCAAAAATGTCACCCAACATAATGAAAAATGAAGATTAAAGCACTATAAACCGGCAATCACTGCATACACTTCACTAATACATGTAAAGGGCAGTATAGAACATGTACTACCACACTGGACTGTAGAGATGCACTACTAGACCACTAATCACTGCATACACTTCACTAATACATGTAAAGAACAGTACAGGACATGTAGTACCACACTGGACTGTAGAGAGGTGCTATAGACCACCAATCACTGCATGCACTTCACTAATACATGTAAAGAATAGTACAGAACATGTAGTACTGCACTGTACTGTAGAGAGGAGCTATAGACCACCAATCACTGCATGCACTTCACTAATACATGTAAAGAGCAGTACAGAACATGTAGTACTGCACTGTACTGTAGAGAGGCACTATAGAACACCAATCACTGCATGTACTTCACTAATACATGTAAAGAGCAGTACAGAACATGTAGTACCACACTGTACTGTAGAGACTACTAGACCGGCAATCACTGCCTGTACTTCACTAATACATGTAAAGAGCAGTACAGGACATGTAGTACCACACTGTACTGTAGAGAGGTGCTACAGACCACCAATCACTGCATGTACTGAACTAATACATGTAAAGAGCAGTACAGGACATGTAGTACCACACTGCACTGTAGAGAGGCACTACTAGCCCACCAATCATTGCATTTCTTTCACTAATACATGAGTTTTACAAATAAAATATTCATGATAATTGGCTGAATCAGTTTTTGGGACACTGTATTGTAATACATGACAGACAACTAGTCTTAATAACTTTCTCTTCTAGACAGTAAAAGGGCTTTTAAGTAGCCCCCATATAACAATTGCAATGGACCATGATATTACATATATGATATTACAGATATATTTATATCTGTGTATATCTTTATCCTCCACACAGCCAACCCATAAAATCCTACTCTAATAGACCATACTGCAGGTCTTTCTTACTTATTAAGGGAAATGCACACACAATGGATTTGATGCAGTTTGTCTAAACTAATTTGCAATTTGAAAATCTGCAATGGATTACGATATTCGCCCTGTGGATGGAGTTTTACACATTTCATGCCTCCATAGTGGAAATTGACAAGTTCTGAGGATTTTAAAACATTGAGGGGGACATGTCTGAAAACTGTCATGGTCTAACACTTCTTTTTTCCCCCATACAATCAGATTTCCCCCTTTATTTTTTCAGAGCACTACAAAATGAAAGGGGCGCTTGATTGGTTGCTAGGGGGCAACAAGAAAATTTTTAAAACCCAAAAAGGGAAGTTTCAGACATGCCCCCCCATAGTGTTGAAACTCTTTGACTTTGCACAGAATTATACTTTTTTCCCCCTTTTGACTTGAATTGGTTTAGTTAAAACCCCAAAATTTAAACCCTGTTTCGCAGATTACTTGTGGACCCTCTAAATTTGGGGGTTGGCGGGGGGATAATATCTTGGAGTATTTCTTAAATGACCTCCCACAGGGGCGCAGCAAATCCTTGTTTAGGTATAGTAGGGATATGTTGCCCATGCTTGATTTGGGGTGGTTGTGAGGTATCAATTCATAAAACCCGAATAAACACTATTGGTTTTCCCAGGGAAAACACAATGATGAAACTCCATTTATGAACATAACATATTACTTGCATTTTTGGAAAAGTTACCCCATCATTTTTCCCCGGGGGAACCCAGTCAGTGTTCTTCTTTTCTTCTGCAGTTTCACTACTGCTACAGTACCAACCCCCTTGTTAGTGACATGGTTACAAAAGGGCTCAAGGGGAGGAGGGGAAAGGAAACCCCTTTTCACCGTGCGGGGAAAACTGCAGTGTTCAAGGCACAAAATGCTTGTTAGTATATCAGGGCATGATGAGAAATAGAAGAAAAGAAGAATTCTCACCTCCTGACACTCTTGTTCCATCATTGTGGCCGTTACGTAAACAGCCCCCGGGAAGCTCCTTTTCCCACCCCTCCCCCCCCCCCCCCTTTTTTCATTTTCTCATCAGAACCGATGACTAATAAGTTTTCTATAGCATCAAACACCCCTTTAACTATTAAAAATTATACATTGGCAAAATGTATTGGAGCTTCTTCCATTAAAGGGACCCGTGAGGAACTCATCGGCCTAAGTTACAGTACTGTTTAAATTTTTTTTCAATGTGTAATATACACTCACGGCCCCTTTTATTAGGTACACCATGCTAGTAACGGGTTTGGGCCCCCTTTTGCCTTCAGAACTGCCTCAATTCTTCGTGGCATGATTCTACAAAAGGGTTGCAAAAGATGCTCAATTTGGGACCAAGGGGCCCAAAGAGGGGCCCAAAAAATATTCCCCACACATGACAACCACCACCCCCAGCCTGAAACCCTTATACAGGCAGGGGGGGATCCATGCTTTATGTTGTTGACGCCAAATTCTGACCCTACCATCCCAATTCGAGCAGAAATCAGACTCACGACCAGGCAACGTTTTTTTCCAATCTTACTGTCCCCAAATTTGATGAGCTTTTTGGGGGGGGAAATTGGAGCCTCGTTTCCGTTTTTAGCTGAAAGGAGGGGGCACCCGGGGGTGGTCTTCTGCTCTGTAGCCCATCTGCCTCAAGTTCGCCGGGCTGTCGTCCAAGATGCTCTTTGCCCACCTTGGGTTGTAACGGGTCATTTGAGTCCTGCGCCTTTTTTCAGCTCGAACCCTTTTTCCCCTCTCCTTTTGACCTCTGGCATCAACAAGGGAATTTTTCCGCCCCAGGACTTTTGCTCAGGATGTTTTTTTCTTTTTCGGACCTTTCTGTAAACCCTAGAGATGGTTGTGGGTGAAAATCCCAGGAGATCACATTTCTGAAAATACCAGACCACCCTTTTGGCCCAACAACCATCCACTTTTAAGGGGCACTCAAATCACCTTTCTTCCCCATACTGATCTCGGTTTGAACTGCAGGAATTGTCTGACCAGTCTACATGCCTAAAGCACTGATTGCCCCCATGTGATTGGCTGATTAGAATTAAGTGTTAACGAGCAGTTGGACAGGTGTACCTAATAAAGGGGCCCCGGTGAGTGTATATATTTGGGGCGGTGCGCCCTTAGAAGTTTTGCATTTCTCCCCCACTAATGTTCTGCAAGCTGAGTTCCAAGGTAGGGGTTTACCAAGTTGCGGGCTGTCAGTGAGGAAGGCCAGCATTTTTGGAAAGGGAAAAACCAAAGTTAATTACTCAGTGGTAAAAAAGGGGTTGCTCAGCTAAAGGGTCTGTTAAAACCTGGTCTTCGGTATACCAGGGGGATTTTTGGCTCACAGACGGGGAGGACAGTCGGGGCCCTTGATAAGATCCTATTCCCCCCTAGGCTTGAGAGAAGCCAGACCAAAAAGGGCTATATTTACAGGCGAGTACATGTATGGGGGCGGGAGTAACCCCCGACCACTGCTAAAAAGGGGCCCCCTGTACTTTTAGTTAGTGGCTGGGGGCCCCAGGATTTATTTTTGGGGCTGTATTGTTTTTCACTTTATTGAAGAATAAAAACTGGGGGAGACCAATTAATGAGAAAACCTGTGTCGACCTGGTTCCGTTTACCAAAGCGCCCATCCCAAGTGCGAGTGTCCCCCCCCCGGGGGCCAAGATGCACCCAACCATGGAACGCTTACTATACATAAAATATAATATATAATTAATACATATACATATATAATTTTATATATATTTGTGACGCCTCGCCTACGTCCGGACGCCCCCCCGACCGTCCTGGGGGTCCTTTACTCGGATCGCCGTCTTTTGTAGATCGGTATTGGCACAAAAAATAAGGCACTCTTGACTGCAGGGTTTGGGGTTCACTGGCCTAAACCAGTTTTTATTCAGACACAGCTTTTACAAACAAAATCCTCGGCCGTCTGGCCACTGACTACACATAGAAATAAAACCCTGTCTATCGGTATTCTGGACCTAACGTCCAGCAACAACACAGTGTACTCTCTCGTACGTTATTGGCTTCCCTCAAGCCTCTGGGGGCCAGAGCCTCTCTCCGGCTCCTTTTGCTGCACTACCAGCTAGCAGACCACGCCCCCTGATCCCCTGTAGTAGGAGGCCTCTTATAGCCCTACGGGGATTGGCCCAAAACCTGGCCTGGAACGTGGGGACGGCCTCCCACCCAATGATACGACGTCCCGGGAAAGGAGACCCATACCTGGGCTGAAAGGGGCAGCCTTCTAGTACCTGTGTCAGTAACCTATTGTCACTGACACCAGCAAGTCTCCTTCCCCCACCAAAACCCAGACGTTTGTATCAGGTACCTCTGCTAAATTTCCCACATAGTGGCAGAGACCTGCAAACTGCACACAGTCACGGCCACATACCCTCCCCCTCTGAAAAAGGCCGTAGGTCTTTTTCACCTTTGTGCCATCACCCCTCCGGGATCAAAGCTCCTACTTTGGGGCACAATCTTCCTTAATTTTTAAGGGCAGAGATTAAACTCGGGTTGTGGGCTCACACCATGCACTCACACATGTTGGGCAACCAATCGTTTACTTCCACTTACTATAGACTCACAACCCATGCAAGCTCTGCTACACAGATGTTCCCCACCTTTCACCTGCATGCGACCTTCACAGGTTACTAGTGAAAATCCCAATACCAGCGGTATCCGGTCTTGTAGTCTTCTTCATACCCAGGTTACCCTGGTATTGTCCCACGGGGCAAAGTTTTCACTATCGTGGGTCTCACATCAGAAAAGGCACCTGGTTAGTCCCAGCAACCACACTAATGTCACCAGAAGCTGTAATGACAGCACCTGTCAGGGTTTCTATCCACCATGGCCACTTGGGGCGCACCTGACCCCAAACCTACTACCTCTTTGTCTACAGGAATACAATTCGACCTAAACTTCTCTATGTCCCAAGTCTGGTCCTCACTGACCATCTCCTGCCTTTTACAGCCTACTACATCCTCAAATTTCTCTGGACTAGCACCCACCGTGGTATATGGTACATCTGTGCTACCCATAACCTGCTGGTCAATAATCACAGGGTTACTGTAGGCCCTCGCTCCCTCTGGGAAACCTCTACCGCTGATCTCAGCTTCTCTACCAGGTGAGTTTTCTAATGTCTGAGGACTCACTTGTCCCTCCAACACTTGACGTACAGCAGTGGGAAGACCACATACATGGCATGTATCCATTTTTTCATGCAATATCATTGCATGACCACAGGGGTCCCTAAAAATCACCTGAGCTTTCCCAGCCCCTAACAGGGTTTGACTTGTGGTAACCCTTGTGCAGGCTTACATATCACTATAGGGCCACAAACAATGCATATTCCGAAATACAAACCTCACCACAATCGCAGGCATGCTAATGGTTTCAGCGTCACCATTGGCAACCTCTATAGATACTTTGTCGGGCCATGATGACCTTACCTGGCAGCTCACCAGGGACAGAGGATATCTTCCCTGTCACACTTCTCACTGGCGTTTCTAGCAGCAGACACTCTGTATCAATGGGTGGAGATGTTTCCCTCACATTCCCTATACCCATCCCCTAAGGGAGAACTCTCAGCTTCTACCTGGGAAAATTCTATATCTTGCTCCCCATCAAATTCACCCAACGAGCGGGAGGCACTGGGCAGACAAATTTATACAGGGGACATTAGTCATAACCGCCCGGCTATTACCTTTATAGTTCTCCCACTCATACAACAAACCGGCCGTGTTGACATTAGGCAACTCAGTCACCTTTTTAGCCTCTGTAGGTTCAGCGGACATCTCGCTGCAAATTGGCAATCAATCTGCCGCTCGCCCCAAACCACAGAACAAAAATACCTCTGAGAAAACTGTTAATATGTTTCTCCATCTCCTGAAAGGGAAAATGTATCAGCTGCCCCAGAACCAGACACCTCTTTACCATCTGGGATTTAACCTGCTCACCTGCCTTCACTGGGGTTTCAAGCCTAAAACCTCCTCTGTGGGGTCTAGCAGCTCACTCCTTCCATCACTGCAGTCTTTTTTGACCATGGCAGGAAAAGCTACTGGCAATACAGCAACCATTGAGGCAAGTGAAATCCGTAGTACTACAGAGCTCAGCATACATTTTCTCTACACAAGTATCTGAGGTCTCCTTCATGCAGGCATACACCTCACCAGAGTCTGGACACACCCTCATTAAACTAGTCTCCTCACACAGTGTAGGAGAGAAAACATTCTCAGAGCTTCCAAGCTGCACACTGAGACATAAAGGCTCATCTCTGGAACCGACAGCAGTCACACAGAACTGGTGGCCTTCAATCCCTGGGCCCGCATTACCTGCGACTTGCAGACTTCCATCAGGTACACAGAGTTTGCTGGGGTCACTGGCAGACACACTCACCAGCTGGACTCCAGACACTCCGCAAACATCTGTAGCATACTCACATTCACAGGTTTCCACTGCAGGGGATGCAGAGGACACCTTATTGCTAGGGGCAACAACATTAGCTCCTCCTGAGTCTGTACGGTTAACCCATGTCTCCATATTGTCATGTACCCCAGAACACAAATTCTCTGCTATTCTCCTAAAACGTTATCATGCCTCTAGGGCACACCTGAGCTTGTTTGCTCTACTCCTGTAATAGCTTTCAGCACCCGTGGTTAAATTGTTCACACAGTGCAGTAGCTGGAGCTAGCTTTGTGATGCCACTAACCTCCCCCTGCACAGATTTTTGTGGGCATCACTACTAGATACATTTTTCTTCTGATTAGCAATTTCAAATGGCACATTATTCCTACTACAGTTTGTACAGATTCACCCTCCCCCACAGGTAATGCAGCCTGGGAGACACTGAGTTCATAGTTTTACAGTCCTGCTGCTTTCCCCACTCTTTTTTGTATAGGCATCGGCACTGCATACTCCTCAGGGGGCAATTCCCAGGAAAAGTCCCTTCCTTTGCCTGATAACTTTGCGGTTGCCCACAAGTGCCCAAAATGTGGGAAGTCTCTGCCAAGTAGACACCCGGACTGTAAGTTCTCACACACCTCTAGCCAATGGGCGACAGTCCCACAACAGGTCTCAAAATACATTGGAACAGTCTTACCCGTTTCTGGGGCGAGTCTTCATACCAGGTGCGATGTTTTGGGTGCACTCTGGAGACATCTTTGACGGCAGCCATGTCCACCCACAGTGGGAGAAACATCCACCAGCAGCCAATGGGATCCGTTGCAGCACATCCTCTGGCCTGCAGATTCACCGGACCATTTAGGAGCAGATCTTGCTCTATGGCCCATCCAGCACAGCTCCTCCTGCTGGACAGTGGTGGGTTTTGGTTGCTGCGATTTGTTGCGGGCCCCTTGGATTTTCCCTTGGACGGAGGACTTGGCTTTGGTCGGTCAAGGTACTGTGGCCCTGCCGGCTGGGTGGTCATCCGGCGCACCAACTCAAAGATGTCCTCCATGACAGATGTCCTGCTCCACTGATGCAGTCTATTCAGACACCCAAAGCTGCTGGGGTGTGTTTTCTCTTCAGAAAAACCTTTGCCACCAGAGCGAACATCCAGCAGTCCTAGGTAAACTGCAGCAGTCCTATGTAAACTGTCTTTTTTTTTTTTTTTCTCTGCACCACTTTGTGCACGTGCCACGTATAATGTGCCAACCAGGTCTAGTCAGTGCAATTATGCCCATGTCCTCCACCATATGTGACGCCTCGCCTGCGTCCGGACGCCCTCCTGAGCCGTCCTGGGGGGTCCTTTAGCTCATGGATCGCCGTCTTTGTAGATCGGTATTGGCACATACAATAAGGCACTCTTACTGCAGGCTTTGGGTTCAACTGGCCTCAACCAAATTTTAATTCGACAACAGCTATTACAAACAAAATCCTCGGCCGTCTGGCCACTGACTACACATAGAAATAGACCCTGTCTATCGGTATCTGGACCTAACGTCCAGCAACAACACAGTGTACCTCTCGTACGTTATTGGCTTCCCTCAACCTCTGGGGGCCAGAGCCTCTCTCCCGGGTCCTCTCTGCCACTACCAGCTAGCAGACCACGCCCCCCTGATCACCTGTAGTAGGAGGGCCTCTTATAGCCCTACAGGGATTGGCCCAAAACCTGGCCTGGAACGTGGGGACGGCCTCCCACCCAATTTCTACGGACCGTCCCGGGAAAGGAGACCCATACCTGGCTGCAAGGCAACCATTCTAGCTATCTGTGTCAGTAACCTATTGTCACTGACACCAGCAAGTCTCCTTCCCCCACCCATCCCAGACATTCGGTGGCAGTTTGTATCAGGTACCCTGCTGAATTCCACATATTTGGGAGAGACCTGCAACTGCACACAGTCACCGGCCACAAATATAATATAAAATATATATAATATATACCCTATAATATATATTATATATATAATATATATATATATATATTATATAATCAAAGGCCAAAAACAATTTGATCTAAATTTATATTGTTACCAAATACTTCCCTTATTATCCTTAAAAATATAGCATAAGTCCTAGTTTTACTACATTAGACATTAGTCTTTCTGCTTTTTTCCCTAAGAACCATTTTTTTCTGACCTGGACATATGAAATCCTTCTTTTTCTTATACAAAATATTTAAACATTTCCTTTAACTTATGTTTCCTACATCTTTACATCAGGATTTTCAGAATAGAAAGTAGAGAAAGAACCAAAACGAGGATGAAAGTCAATTTTGTAAAATAGCGGGAAAGTATCAGTAGAAATATGATTACAGTCACGAGGAGTCTTAACACAATTTTCACAGGCAGAATCATGGGCATTAACATCACGAGAAAGAGATGGTTACTAAAGGGAATGGGAAATATGTCTCCGAGAGTCTTGGGTGACCACACAAACCAGAATTATGTACTTCGTTAAACAACCTGCGTCTAAACTGTAGCTGTACAAGTAATTCCCCAGTGGGGGAGAGGGGGGGGGGTTCTTTTATGTCAGAGGCAAGATCAGGAGAAATAGTGGAAACCATTATGGTTTTAGACAAAATGGGTTCCAGTGGTAAGTCAGAAACTGAAGTGGAACTTTGCAACAATGTATCAGACTTTCTATCTGATGAAGGTAGATTATATACCCGCCCATTAGGGAATTTAACATTAACAAGTGATTTAATGGCACAATCATGTGAGCTACGTGATTAAGGTGATTCATAAAATGTCTCAGTAAAAACACAATCTTGGACATATTTAAGGAAAAGTGACTCAGAGAAAATAGTGGAAACAATGTTTTACACATGAAGGGCTCCAGCTAATTAGATCTGCTTTCTTCCAATCCATTACAGGGTTGTGCAGCTGTAATCACAGTAGGCCTGGAATCAAGTTTGCAGGCAAATTATCAAGCACAAAAAAAGAAATGTGTTCAGACTGTGTGGATCCTACTTCTAAAGTAACTGGTGGTGTATGGAATCTAACTTTAACTGGACTGATGAGTCAGTAATGTAATACACAGTACGTGGGCAAAAAGCTAGCTGGAGAACCATAAACAACAAAAGCGTTATCAGAAGCCATGTTAAATAATATTTGTACAGGCAAAAGACCTTTCTTAGAAACAGTGGGAAATACCTAACAGCCCAGGTGACCATCCAAAAATCACCTGCTGACTGGAGTTCTGACAGATGCTTAGGACAATTCTTGATGAAATGACCAGCAGTTTCATAAATAAAAGCACAATCCCTTTAGGGCATGTCCACACGGCATGGGTTTTCGGCCGGTTTTTCAGCCGGTTTGCGGTTTTTCAGACCGCCTGAAAAACCGGCCGAAAATTAGCACAATTGTGCTCTATGGAAAACCCGTGCAGCAGTCCCCACTGCACGGGTTTTCTGCCCGGCGGTTTTGTCGCCGGCGGACCGGCGACAAAACATTGAACATGCACAATCTTCCGTCCGGTTTCCGGACGGAAGATGTGCTTCTCAATGGGAGGGGGGAGGGCTGTTCTCTGCTCATCGCGGAGAAAAGCCGGCCCCCCACGGCCGTGGGGACGGCCGCAAAACAGGACAAATACCGGCCGGCAAACCGGCCGGTATTTGTCCTGTGCCGTGTGAACGGCCCCTTAGTCTTTGGAATGACTCTAATTTTGAGGGGACATAGTAGATGCCAGCTGCATGGCTTTCTGCCCAGATAATAAGGTTTCTCTAGGTGTTGAAGGAGGGAGAAATGAATCAGTATACTCTTCTTTGCATTACTAGGGTCTTAGGTGGGGTATAGTTAATGAGCAAATCGTTTTCGGTTTCCAATAGGCCTCGCAATCTTGCAGAGCTGGATCATTCCACTGAGAATGTATTGACCATCATCTAAATTTAGAACAATAGTCTTCTAAAGGTTGACATCCTTGATGGAGAGAGAATAAGTTGGTTTCTGCCATTGTTCTCATACCAAGGTTGGGGATCCCCCTTTAGCAAAGAAATGATGAAACCCACCGATCGCTGTTCCAAACCAGAAGAATGAGGTCTTAGACGAAAGTAAAGCATGCAGCTCTCATGAAAATTAACCAAAAATTTCCAATTTTCAAAAAAATGATCAGGCAAATTCAGTTTGTGTTCCACTGGCATGAGAACTGAAACATTCTGGGCTGATGCTGTCTTTTGTTGTTAGACCTTTATATAAAACTTAGGCACTGTTTTTTAACTTTAAGCAAGGCAACTTCAGACAGATCCCCACTGTCAAACAAACTGAATATTTATATATCACAAATTGCGATCAACAAAGAATGAGACTGTTTTTCTTAAAATATAAATTTGTATTCAAATTTCAAGCATTTAGAACATTCGATAGCACAAGAGCCACTTGTCAGACCAGTATACAGCTTCAGTCTAATAGTATGTTGTTCAACACATGGGCTAAGGTGACAGCTTTTTGTCCGATGCACAGCCGCAGTTTTTGTCACTGTTTTAGCAAAAAATGTGGTCAGTTTTCATTTTTTTGCCATTGGCCAACACAGTTGATTGTATGAGAAACCGATGCCAAAACGGCGGCAAATTTTACAACATGTTCCTAAATCCGCTGGTGCTAGAAAACAAGCAAAAAAAACCCCGACCTGGGTAGACCACAGGTCGTTTTTTGTATCAAAGTCTATGTACTGCTTAAACGGACAGATTTACAATGGTTTCAAAATACTAAAACCACCGAAAATCCGACTGTTTTTGTGTGCTTTGTAGACATAGCCTTAAAGGAACAGAATATAATTCCTAACAATTATAGTTTGTTCTTTATAATTTCTATTATTCTTCAGAGAATATACCCATTCCTGGACTAATACTTCTTTCCATTTTTAATCTTTTCTGGTCCATTCACAAAGTGAGAAAATTCCAAACACTAAAAACACTTTTATTTTGATCTTTTCACATCCCACAGAAATTTGAATAAAAAGTGATCAAAAAGTCGCATGTATCCCAAAATAGTGCTGTCATGATTTGCAAATCTCCCTGCCTCCTGTTTGACAGCAACTTCCCATTTGGTCCTGGAGGTTGAATCTGGTCCCTGTTCTGACTCCTGTTACTATCCAGCAACGCCTTGGAGCACTCTCCCAGGTGTAACTCTTCAGCCATCAAGTCCAGCTATATAGCTCAGCTTCTGGCTCCAGTCTGGGCCTGAGTATTGGTGTTCTGTGCTAGGGTCTGCTGTACTTGCCTCAAGCCTCCATGTCCTGCTGATTCCTTGATTCCATGTTCCTGAATCCTAGCCTATGTCATCGCCTGCCTTTTCTGACCCTGGTTTGTCTGATCTCGTCTCTGCCTTGCCCGTGGTTTTTATGTCATGTTCCCTGTCTCTGATGTTAACCTTCCCTGGTTAACTCATGTCTGTGCCTCTTCTCAAGTCTGCTGTGCCTTCCTGCTGTTCCTGTGTCTGTTGTTTACTGGTGCCTGCCATTCTACTCTGTTGTACCTCTGCTGTTTCTACGGTCACTCCTAGTCAGAGTCCACTGCCTGCTTCCCGTTCAGTGTCTGCCATCCTACTCCGTTGTTCCTCTGCTTTTCCTACAGTGTACCTCCTGGTCCGAGTCCTCTGGTATTCCTACTGGTCCAAGTCCTCTTATGTTCCTACTAGTCAGAGTCTTCTGTTGTTCCTTCTGGTTCGAGTCCTCCATTTTGCTGGTGTTGCTCCTGGTTTAAGTCCTCCGTTCTTCTAGTGTTCCTCCTGCTTCAAGTCTGCGTTCCTGTGTCTGTAACCCCACTATTCTGCCAATCCAGACTCCACTGTCCCCAGGACTGTTGTCTCATCATCTGGTACTCATTCCCCATGTCCCTGACCGCGGATGGACAGGTATCTGCCCTCTGTGGTTCCAAGGATCCACTCCCCAATTCCATCTATGTTTCAAGGACTGTCTCATAAAGCCTAGAAAAGTCTTCAGCTAGCAAAAAAATGAGCCATGGAAAAACAAAAAAGTTATTAGTTGCAGAAAATGGTGCTGTAGCGCAGATTTAAGAAATAGAGAATGTTTTTATTTTTGTAAAAGTATAAAAACACATGAAACCCCCACATAGTTAATATCACTGGAATCATGTCGACATGAAAAATACAGATAACACATCATTTATACCGATTACCGAACATAATAAAAACAACAGCCCCCCACTTTTTTAACATTTCATCCCATTCAGAATTTTTGGGGGTTTCTACATTCTATGGTATGGTAAAGGGAAACCATTAAAATGAAAATCTTGTCCTGCACATAAAAAGCCCTTATATTTCTATGTAAATGAGAAAATAAAAAATGTTATTGCTCTTGGAAGGGGGGTGTGAGGGGAGGGAATGAGGAGCTGTAAAATTATGACCATTTGGCGGGAAAGGGTTACTTGCAGTATAATACCTGATGTGACTATTGGCTATGTACACAAGCATATGCTAATACCAACAATATAGTAAATAAAAAAGAAAGGGACAAAGCACGAACAGGAGTGTTGTTATTTCTACCTACAATATAGAAGTTGTAGGTTTTTGGACCTGTAACCTCCAGCAGTGATATTTTATTAAAACTGTTTTACATTTTTTTTTTACTTTAAATAAAAGTGTTCTATAAAAAGCAGGTAATGACTTTCTCCTTTAAGTCCTTGTTGTTTTTTAAGTGGGAAATTATCACCCTCACTGTGTCCTTTTTTAAATTACCTAAAGAGACACACACATACGAACTATTAGTGGTTCTTTGATATAAGCTTCAGCTTGTATGTTATACTTATAGTCACTTTAGTGTCAGGCTCCAAAAATATTGTTAAATTTGAATTAGCTGGAGATGACAATATGATAGAAATAGTTGCATTTCTTGCACCAGCGACTTAATGAACATGATGGTCAAAAAAAAAAATAATCCATTTTTAATATATGTTGCTTAACAACTATCATATTGCAACATTTGGTCATTCTCATATTCATTTCCACTTTGTTATTTTGGATGCCATGATGCCGAAAACTCTAAATGATGAATGTTTACATACGCTAAAGAATGAAAAATGGAAATCCCTTAAAGGCAGGAATATCACAGTTGGTTGCTGAGAAAGTAATCAAGTCGAGAGATGGGGAAAACACAAACTTTCGATTCCTTTTAAAATTGTCAAAACATTTGAGTCTTCGTCAAAGTAAATGAATCTTAACAAATATTTCTTTCCTATTCTTAAATTCAGTGTTAATGCATTTAGCAAACACTTTTCCTTTAGCTTCGGTTTCCCTTCAAACGATGTCTGTGAGAAATTATTTCTTCACCTAGCATGATTTGTGTAAGTGACATGCTGGTTCAGGAAGTTACACCTCCGCACATGAGTGAGAGTGTCACTTGCACACTACATTAACTGTGCATACCCAATTCACGTGTCAATCAACATGCCAGACAGGTCTTCTCTATCAAATTTAGAGGGCAAAGAAGAAAAATGTCACTGTTTTATACATTTTAGTTTTATTTTAAGCAATTACCTTTGTCAGCATGTACTGCAGTAATTTTATGACCACTGTGGTGATACTGGGTGTATATCACCAGCAAATTTACCTTTTGTTTATGCACTTTTTTTGTTAAACATTTTTAAGAAGTTTTGGTGATTTTTTATTTATTTTTAATTTTTCCAGTGCTATTAATTTAAAAAGAAAATCCTGAAATCCGGCAGTTTTCACTCTGGCTATTAAGCCTAACAAAAGGCTGACACATCCTGTTCTGTAAAGATCAGTTTTCAGCAGTCTCCTTATTAGCATCACAGGCAGAATCACAATCAAAGGTGACACCAATGAATAGATAACAATAGGTGATGGTCACACTCATCTCCTCCCCTTCCTTGCACAGTGACCTCTGCACAGGTCACAAAACATCACCAGTATTTCCAGATCGACTGATACAGGGTGGCAATATTCTTGTTTTTTGAATCCACAACTCTCCACATAATTTACCATATGATGAAAGGTGTAGTTATGCACAATTTAAACTTATGCGGCAGAGGTTAACCTGGCTTTGCATTTGGTCTTTGTACTTCTTGATTCTAGTGTTTCATATTTGTAATGAGCTTGGTTCTGGTACTGTTAACATTTTGGGCTTTATTCTGGTACACTGGTACACTGGCATCATTTTGTTACATTACACTTTGGATCAGTACATAGTTACATAGTTGTCAAGGTTGAAAAAATACATATGTCCATCAAATTCACCCAAGGGTGGGGAAAACTTTGGATGAAGGGAGGAGCATAAGGAGTTTTCTAAACTTAGTTTTCTTTACTGCTGAAGACTTTGGAAACCATATGGCAAGAACCAATCAGCCCTAAAAGAAGATTTAATTCCTGATCCCAAAGATGCCTTCAGACTGCATCCAGATATTTTATACAGCTACATAAGTAATAATATTATTTAGTAGTAAATGGATATCTAGCCTTTCTTTAAACCATCAACTGTTCCTGCTGTGACAGCACATCAGGCAGACTATTTCATATATTCACAATACTCATCGAGAAGAGGCTTATCGCTTCTGGAGACTGAATCATTTTATTTTTTACAGAATCAGGGAATGTGAATGTCCCTTTGTCTTTTGAAGGGGCTTTACATGAAATAGCTTTTCCCCATACTTTTTGTAGGGACCATTTATAAACTTATGGAGGGAGTTGAATCTCCGAGTTGCCAAGCGACAGCCTCAAAATCTTCATGGTTTAGAGATGATCTGCAAAAAAGAGTGGACCAAAATTCCTCTTGACATGTGCATAAACCTCATCAACTACAAAAAATGTCTGACTGCTGTGCTTGCCAACAAAGGTTTTACAAACAAGTATTAATTCTTGTTTGCCAGTTGGATCAAATAATTATTTCTCACTGATATACGTAAATAAATTTATATTTTTTATACTGTGTGATTTTCTGGATTTTATTTTGGATATTCTATCTCTCAATGTTAAAATTCACCTACCCTTAAAATTATAGACTGTTCATGTCTTTGTCAATGGACAAACTTACAAAATCAGCAAGGGATCAAATAATTATTTCCTTCACTGTATATAAGTTAATTATGTCCCCCCTTGAGCCATCTTTTTCAAGACTAAATAAGTTTAATTCTTCTAACTTTTCCTCATAACTAAGATCCTCCATTCCTCTTATAAGTTTGGTTGCTCGTCTTTGCACTCTCTCTAGCTCCACTACATTCTTTATATAAACTGGAGCCCAGAACTGAACAGCATATCCCAAGTGAGACAGCACCAATGTTTTATACAGTGGTAATATTACATCCATGTCCTGCGAGTTCATGCCTCTCTTAATACACACCAATATCATGCTGGCCTTTGAGGCTGCTGATTGACACTGCATGCTGTTCTGTAGATTATGATCTACAAGAATGTCCAGCTCTTTCTCAACAAGTTATTCTCCCAGTTTTTTACCCCTAGGAAATATGGTGCCTGCAGATTATTAGATAGTCTCCCAAAAAAATTGGGACTTTAGAAAGAGAACAAAGAGTGACTTTTAATGACTATATTTACTATTTTGCCATAGGCAAACTTAAACTCTATCAGTTCTCAATCTATAAAGCACTAAAACGTAACTTTTATAATGTATAACACTTAACCTCGATGCACTATTTAAAAACCTGATTTGTAACCTCTCAATTTGTCCCTTCTACTTGTGAAGGAATAACTCCTTTTCTATTATCATGTCTGATGGAACACCACTTATTAACAGGGGAACCTTATATATACAGTGATTTGCTAACTCCAAAAAGGAATCCAAAACATTTTACTTGGGCAATCATCCCTAATCTGATGGACATAAAACATATAAGGTTTCCTTGTGAGACCCTCTGCTGCGGCTAACACAGTAGAAAGAGTTAGGAAATCACAAATTAAAATGCCATGCCTGACCTACCCAACATGTTTCACCAACTAAATGGCTTCATCAGGGGAAAGAGGCCCGGTCCCATGTGGTCTAGCTCATATCCTTTTATATCATCTTAGATACACACCCTATTCAGGTGTTCATCAATTGGACACCAGAGATTCAACAATACCCATTCCCACTTTTACTCTCCTGCATGCGTACTGGAACTATTTACTGCTGCTGTTGCTGCGTTCTTATAAAAAAATTCCTCAGGCAAATTCACCATCTCCATAGCAGGCTTGCTCCCTATCTTACCATGCCGTCTGCGCCCGTGCCCTGTACCAATGGACATTTCTGCCCTAACTGTGATGGACTTCCGTCCAACTTCTTTCACATTATTGCGTCTGCGCGGCTCACCTAGAACGGACTAAACGAAATAGGTATTACATTTTACATCACACTGCTAACTTTGTCCCTTCCCATAAACCTTTTCCCCTCTATGTCTAATATGAATATTCATTGGGAATACGTACTCCATTATACTGTACACTGCTATCTTTTTCCTTTCCCATAATCCTCTTCCCCTCTGTATATAATATACATATTCATTTTAATAAAGCTACAAGCTTAATGATTTTCCCACCCCCTCCCGCAATTTCACCTCCCACTTTCCCCAATAAATATTCTTTCTTACAGGTCTCAACTAGTTACCTAATTCATTACGTTGCAATAGAAATGTGCAGAAATGCTAGTACATTCATGCTCTATTGTATTTGCATAGGTTAGCACAAAATCTACGCAGTTGGTAGAAATAATAAATATATATTTACATATAGATGGAAATTTACTCCCGAACTTTGTTGCTTCATAGCAATGTAAGTGTGTATATTATATGATTTGGTTGCTAACAAATTCTTTAGGCAAAATAAAAATGTCCCAATTAATTAAATAGATTCTGTGACCTCATGTGATTAGTACTGATCCTCCGTGCAAAAGACTGGGAAGGTGAGGTAGGGGGCAGAGGGGGGCGGGGGGGGGGATAGAGGGAGAGAGAAAAAAAACAAAAAAGTAAAAAACAAAAAAAGTATGTGATCTCTGGTGCTCCCACAGTCACACATTCAACCATGCCTATACCACTGACTGTACTTTATCACATATATTATGTTTCTTTGAAAATTATATAGGGAATCAGAAGGATTAAATATAAGCTGAAAATGAAAAGCCTTCATTTAAGCCATTGGGGTTCAATGTATTGAGTCTATATATCCATCTTGCCTCTTCCTGTAATAAGACTATATCCAAATTGCCCTTTCTTTCCCCTAGCTTTTTCACACAGATGCCCCAAAATTTTAACACCTCTATTTCACCATTATGTACTTCCAAAATGTGTCTCGCTAGGGGAGTATCACCTCTAGTTTTAATAGTACTCAGATGTTTCGAGATCCGATGACAAAACTCCTGAATGGTTTTTCCCACATAGATCTTGGGGCAGGTACATATAGCCCCATAAATCACCCCTCTGGTTTTACAGTTGATGAATTGTCTTATCTCAAATCTTCTCTTATCAATGGGATTAACAAATTATTTAGTTTTCAATATAAATGGACAAAATTAACAGTTGTCACAAGGATATGAGCTTACCAATGATTATTATTATTATTAGATTATTAGTACACAAATACAGAACTTTACATTTATTCAAATGAAACTTCAATTACCAAGTAGATGCTCAAATACTCAGTGTGTCCAGGTCTGCTTGCAATTTATGAAAATCATCCATAGATTGCACTACACTACATAAGCTTGGTGTCATCTTCAAAAGTAGAAACAGTGCTATTACTTCCCTCCACAATATCATTAATAAATACATTGAATATAAAAGGACTCAGTACTGAGCCCTGTGGCACAAAACTCATAACCGGGGACCATTCAGAGTAGGAATAATTTACCACCAGAGTACGATCCAATAGCCAGTTTTTAATCCAATTTCTTACTGTTATTTCTAACCCAATAGACTTAGGTGTTTATGAGGAACAGTGTCAAATGCCTTAGCAAAGTCTAAAAACACTATATCCACAGCCGCCTTGCTACCCAGACTCTACTCACCTCTTCATAAAAACAGATCAGATTAGTCTGACAGCTTCTGTCCTTAGCAAAACCATGCTGGCAATCACTTATAATGTGACATTCAGCCACATACCCAGCAGTGGCTAGCTTTCTGTGCTACATCGAAAACTCAGGTAGTGCAGCGGGAAAGGTTAAAGAGAACCTTTCTGTGACTTTGCTATTGCTGATGTGGCTGATTGCTGATGTGCCGACAACCCAAGTGGATTTCAAGCTAAACTGCTGGAAAACTGAAGTAAACACCTCATAGACTCAAGAACATTGTTGTGTGTCTGAAGTTATTTACCGCAGGCGTACGACAGATCCCACACCACGCAGCTCCCCGAAGTACAGAAAGAACTTGGGTAAGGAATGGTTGCTACGGGCAATGGGCGGACGCTGTTGGGGCACCACCATAGCCATCCCCACTACCCTCCTCAGTCGGTCATCCTCCATTTACATATGAGCCCCTCAAACAGTTTTCCCACAATGGATGTTAAACTTACTGGCCTAAAGTTACCTGGGAAGACCTGGAGCCCTTTTTGACGATGGGAACCACACCTGCCCTGTGCCAGTTTTCTGGCACTAAACCAGTCACCAGAGAATCTCAAAATATTATGTACAGGGGCACATAAATAACTGAGCTGAGCTCTTTAAGAACTTTTGGGTATAAGCCATCTGTGCCTGGAACCTTGTTCACATTAAGTTTTTTTTTAACTTGGTTTGGACCATTTCCACACTTACTTACATTTATTATATTAATTGATGTCTTAAAAGTAGTGGTGAGCGATTGTGTCAACTATCATTATCGATTCGATATTCGATATCGGCAATTATCATGATGATATCCGATAGTAGATAACAGATTATCGCCGATGACCATTAAAGTCTATGGGAGAGGAACAACACCTTCATTCTTACACCCAAACAGGGCTGGAGAAGCTGGAATTAAAAATCCCCAACAGTAAACTGGATATGTGCTACATCTTAGGCAAGACAATTAGGTAACAAGACTCACAGAAACAAACTGACAAGCTATTCACTATCCCTGACTTGTACCACAGCATGACCCTTAAACCTGCATGACCCACAAATTAAAAAGTGCCAGAAGGCAGTAAAATTTGAACCGTCATTTTACTTGAACTGGACATTTACTTTCCCTGTCCTGGAACGCAGCATGACCCTTAAACCTGCATGACCCACAGATTAAAAAGTGCCGGAAGAAAGTAGTATTTGAACCACCATTTTAGTTGAACTGGACATTGACTATACATGTCCTGGACCACAGAATGACCATTAAACCTGTCTGACCCACAGATTAAAAAGTGACGGAAAAAGGAGCCTTTGAGCCACCATTTGGTTGAACTGGACATTGACTATTCCTGTCCTGGACCGCAGCATGAGCCTCAAACCTGCATGACCCACAGATTAAAAAGTGCCAAAAGAAAGTACCGTATATACTCGAGTATAAGTCGACCCGAGTATAAGCCGAGGTACCTACTTTTGCCACAAAAAACGGGAAAGCTTATTGACTCGAGTATAAGCCTAGGGTGGAAAATGCAGCGGCTACCGGTAAATATCAAAAATAAAAATGGATACCAATAAAATTACATAGGCAGTTTAATGTCCCCCATAGGCAGATATATGTCCCCCACAGGCAGTTATAGGCAGGTATTTGTCCCCCACAGGCAGGTATATAGGCAGGTATATGTTCTAATAGGTAGGGTATAGGCAGGTATAGGCTGGGTATAGGCTGATATAGGCTGGGTATAGGCTGGTATAGGTAGGGTATAGGCTGGTATAGGCTGGGTATAGGCTGGGTATAGGCAGGTATAGGCTGGGTATAGGCAGGTATAGGCTAGGTATAGGCTGGTAATAGGCAGGTAATGGGCAGGTATAGTCTGGTATAGGCAGGTATAGTCTGGTAAAAGGCAGGTAATAGGCAGGTATAGCCCTGGTATAGGCTGGGAAAAGGCTAGGTATAGGCTGGTATAGGCAGGTATAGTCTGGTATAGGCAGGTAATAGGCAGGTAATAGGCAGTAATAGTCTGGTAATAGGCAGGTATTGTCTGGTATAGGCAGGTAATAGTCAGGTATAGGCAGGTAATAGGCAGGTATAGTCTGGTATAGGCAGGTATAGTCTGGTATAGGCAGGTAATAGGCAGGTATAGTCTGGTATAGGCTGGGTATGGGCTAGGTATAGGCTGGTAATAGGCAGGTATAGTCTGGTATAGGCAGGTAATAGGCAGGTATAGGCAGGTAATAGTCAGGTATAGGCAGGTAATAGGCAGGTATAGTCTGGTATAGGCAGGTATAGTCTGGTATAGGCAGGTATAGGCAGGTATAGGCAGGTAATAGTCTGGTATAGGCTGGGTATAGTCTGGAATAGGTAGGTAATAGGCAGATATAGTCTGGTATAGGCTGGGTATAGTCTGGTATACGCAGGTCTAGGCAGGTATAGGCAGGTAATAGGCAGGTAATAAACAAACACTTACCTGACTCCCTCGCCGCTCCGCCTCCTCGCTGTTCGGCCCTCCCGCGCGCTCTGTCTTCTCGGCACAGGCGGGTGATGTCATCAGTCCGCGCACGCAGCGTGATGACACAATCTGCCTGTGCCGGAAACTCCAGACGGCCGCAAGTCTGTTTGCGGCCGTCCGGAGTCCACTGCGGCGCAGGGAGCGCTCACTGTCTGTTCCGCAGTGGTATCTTCCCCTCTATGTGCTCTGGAGGAGCCCGCATATAGGGGAAGAGATCGGCGACAGCGATGGGCCACTGCATGGCCCTTCGCTGTCAGCTGTACTGGGCAATTCTGCATATCGCTCCCTGAGGAGTCGCATGTAGCAGAAGTGTCCCTGCCGGCGCACGGGCCATCGCAGCGCCCAAGCGCCAACAGTGACTCGAGTATAAACCGAGGTGGAGTTTTTCAGCTCATTTTTTGGGCTGAAAAACTCGGCTTATACTTGAATATATACGGTAGTCTTTGAAGCAGTATTTTAGTGAAATGGATATTGACTATCCATATCCTGTAACACAGCATGACCCAAAAACTTATGGACTTATGGACCATCAGCAGAAAATTTTGCAATAAGAAATAAATTATATTAAAAACAACTCATTTTCCAATACTGCTGCTGCTATAGCTACTTGCCATTCTACTGGTGACATTGGTTCCAACCGTGACATTAGAATGTGAAGCAAATGAAACAGAGGTCAATGAGGCCTGTCTGAAAATCCTGCATTCTACTGTCAAGTGGGTTGAAGGAAATTACTGATCAAGGCAGGTGAGGCTGTAAACGTGGATCACGCAGGTTCAGCTGGCAGGGCCGGACTGACAGTGGGTGTGGTGAGAGCACGGGCTGGCGTCCGTCATCTATTAGCACGCAGGTTCACTAGCAGTGCTCGAGTTACAGTGGGTGGGGTTGAGAGCCCAGGCAGGCGTCCATCATCCATTAACACGGCAAAAAATGCCCTTATGACGCAGCAACGAAAATAGTTGTGCTGAAACAGAGTGCGGAAGCAGAAGTGTGAGCTAAGACCTCCAGCCTTCCTCAGTACACAGTCAAGACCTGGGTAGCGCTTGAGAATTTTCTCCCTCTATGAGAGCGCTTGCCCCCCGTATGAGTACGGACCTTCATTTGGGAAATGCTGGTGGTGACGCTCCTGTTTCCCCCAGGTGCCCTTTTTCTTGGCATTCTTTTTCTCGTTTTACTCAACTTGTTGGAGGAAATTGTCTCTGTTCTCGGGGTTGCGAATGTGCTCCATATACCATGTCCTCTGAATAACCTACATCTGTTCAAGTCTTCCTGTACCTCCTAAAAATTTCTTTTTAAAAAAGGATGGAATCCCACACCTCTTTTTTTTTTTTTTTTTTTATTGTATTAAACCGGTTGTCTCCACTACAGGGATTTCACTATGTTTAAAGATCATTTTGTAATATGTGCACTTGGTGAGGTGGTAAATAAGGATTGCCAGAGGTCACCCATTAGGCTTCTGCCACAATGCCTGCTGCTGCGGCTACTTGGCACTCTACTGCTATCACGTTGCTGATGTTGTTCCAGCGTGACATTTGAAGAACGTGAAGCAGACGCAACAGATGTCTCCAGTTGATCAATCAGCATGGTCTCCAAGTCCTGCATTTTACTGTCTATTTGAGTGGGTGGAAGGAAAGTGCTGAGTTTTGCTTTGTACCAGGGATCAAGGAGGGTGGCCACCCAATAACTGTTGTTCAGCTTGATGGCCTTAATGCGAGGTAATGGAGCATCCAAGCACTCATGTGAGAGATGGAGCCTTGATTTCCAATGCCTCTGGGTCGAGGGGCACTAGCAAACTGATCTTCCTCATCTTCCTCCTCTGCCTCAAATCCGTGCCAACCTCTTTCCAAGGCAGGGACATCGGTAACGTTGGTGTCCAGAAATACCTCATCCTCCTCCTCCGCTTCCTCTGCCACAGATTCAACACAGCCCTGACTTGCCTTAGATGCTGTAAACTGAGAGCTGTGGCACCGCCTTGCACTAATCATGGACCCCGAACCACTTCCTAATGAAGACCGATAAAGTTGTGAAACTGTCAGGCCTTCTGGATTCGACGGAGAGAAAGGCTCCGTGTCCCCCATGTGTCCGTTCCCGTCCTCCGTCGCTGGTGGGACCTGCTGTTTCAGAGTGTCCAACATCATTTCCCGAACTAAGATCACCACAATGCTCATGTTGACAAGGGCATTGTCTTTCACTGACCATTTGGGGGCTTCTTCAAAACTGGGAAGGATGGTGCAGTACTCTTTCAAAACCCCCTCCACTCTCGGTGGCTCAACACCCCCGAGGTCCGCACTGCAGCTTGTCAGGCCATGTGTCACTTCGTATCCGCTAATGGCAATGTGTGCTGCCACAATCGCTGGAGCATTGGGAGAGTGGGATTCCAGCGTGTTGCGACGTCAACAATGAGACGGTTGATGGGGAGGCCGAGCTGACGCTGCAACGCAGCCAGGCGGGATGAAGCAGGGTGCGAACGGCATTCCTCAGCAGGCAGTCCAGTACCGGGTAGCACTTTAGAAATTTCTGGACGACGAGGTTCATGACATGTGCCAGGCAAGGGATGTGCTCCAGCCTACCGATCTTAAGGGCGGCCAGGAGATTTTCGACCTTATTGCACACGACCTTGCCTGGCACAAGGTTCTTGTCACCCAGCCAGCGCTGGTCTCGTTGCGAAGAAACCGTCCACAGCTCCAGACCGTGTTTGACGGTCTGCAAGAAGATAAATTTCAACCCCGCCCCGGTTTCTTGAGCACTTGATGCCAACCAGGACCTTGGGGGAAAGAGCCCTGCACCATCCCTGCGGTTTTGAAGAGCGTGGGGCCGAGCCTGAGAGCCACCGTCACCCCAGAGACATCCACCCCAGCTCACCCAGTGAGCTGTCACAGAGATATAGCGCCTTGGCCGTGCTTACTAGTCCATGTATCGGTTGTCAGATGGACTTTGCCAGACACAGATGCAGACAAAAGCGCTTGAAATTTTAGATGACACGTGGCTTTGGGCCCGGGTAAGGGCGGCTTTTCGGAAAAAAATGCCTGCTCGCACCTGGTAAATTGGGGGCAGGCAAGGGCCATGACATGGCGGAAACCCATCTGTGTCCAGCAGACGGAAAGGCAACATTTCCAAGGCCAAAAGCCTGGCAAAAGCCGACATTCAGGCTTTTGGCTTTGGATGGTTTGGGTTAAAGTGTTTCTTCTGTCCCAAAACCCGGTAAAAGAAGGCTGGCTGCTAGACTGGCCGCTGTAAAGGCATGCAGGTCAAACTGGTGGAAGGAGAAGGGTAGGATGGGCTCTGGTGGTGCTGGTGGTACTCGGGCGACGGTGGAGGCTGAAGCGGAGGCTAATCCTTGATCATGACTCTGAGAGACATGGGCAGCTGAGGAACGCTTGGTCGTGGCGGAGGAGGCGGAGACAGAGGTTGTGACAGTGGTTGGAAGTCCGGGATCGGTGTGGCCTTTTTTGACCAAGTGTTCCCTCCATTTCAACTCATGCATTCGCTGCATGTGACTAGACATGTTGGTGGTGGTTAAACACCTAAGATTCTTGCCTCTACTGATACGTTTACGGCAAAGACGGCATATGACATTGCTGGGTGAATCAGAGGCTTGCTCGAAAAAGGCCCAGGCTTGAGAGGTCCTTGACCTTTTCGACCCGCGATAAGTGAGGAGGGGGTGTTTCCGCTATCGTGGCTGGCAGAATAATCTCAGGGACTTTGCGACCGCCCTCTCCCTTTATGAGGCGGGACCCATACTGACACTATCCCATCATCTTCCTCCCGTCCAGTGATGAAGCGCTCGCAAGCAAATTCTGCTGAAAAGACCACGTTGGATCTGCAATGTCATCATCATCATCATCATTATCATCAACACAGGTGAGTTCCTCGTCCTGACATTCTGCATCCTGGAGCGGCGGGCTACAAGCAACAGGCACTGCAAGACGTTGCTGACCGCCCGAGATTTTTGGCGATTGACCAGCTTCCTTCTTCTCCTCTTATGGCATCAGCGATTGGGCGTTAGAGCTGACAAAATCATCCTCTTTGGCCTCTTGATCTTTTGAAATGCCTTCTGACCCCAACCGCATTTTGTCATCAAAGAGGTCTTCAGAAAATGGATTATCCACAGTGGTGGTTACACGAGTTGACATTTGGGCTGCCTTCGCTTCATGTTGGATAGATGCTGACGATGATGATGACAACGTTTGTGGCCGTGACTGGGAGGAAGAGGAGGTAAGACTGCTGGATGCAGGTTGCATTAACCACTGAAGAACAGATTGGCGACGCTGTTCATTACTGAGATTCACAGGGCCCTGACCCAGCGATGACAGGCCTGACAGTCCTGCAACCGATGATACGCTGGCTTGTGTGATGTCGTGAGCACTGGAAGGAGCACCTTCTCTCGTACCTCTACATCCATGTCCTACACCCCTCTTTGCTCGCTTACCACCTGCATTTCGCTCCATGTTCAGAAAGATAAAAATTTACAAAAGGTATGGAAGAGTTTTTGGCAGTCTCTTATTGAAAGACGGCAAATCACAGCTATTCTTAAATCCCTCTAATTTCCTACAGCCAACTAGGATTAGAAACTGAATTGTTTCTATCGAATACATGTGAAATGCGGTCTGGTGGAGGAACTGTAAGACAAAATCAACAGTGTTCTTCCTTCAGTCCCAGGGATTTACAACTGCCCAGTAGGACTAGGAATTGATAGTTTTCAACAAACTATCATACAAGTGCTCTATCTGCATCAAACTGAGATTCACCGAGCGCAATAACTATTTTTTGCAGCCATGACACACGAGAACAGTTACTAGAAAATTTCTGAATCCAAATTTAAGTACAAGGTGGCTCTTTGAACAAAACTGGGCTACACCAAAGTGAAATACAGCTATTTAAAAGTTATACGAATAACAAAAGGTGTTTTTTGCACCAATGAAATACACCAACAGTTACTAGAAAATTTCTGTATCCAAATTTAAGTACAAGGTGGCTCTTTGAACAAAACTGGGCCGCACCAAAGTGAAATACAGCTATTTAAAAGTTATACGGATAACAGAAGTTGTTTTTTGCACGAATGAAATACATAAACAGTTACTAGAAAATTTCTGTATCCAAATTTAAGTACAAGGTGGCTCTTTGAACAAAACTGGGCCACACCAAAGTGAAATACAACTATTTAAAAGTTATACGGATAACAAAAGGTGGTTTTTGCACCAATGAAATACACCAACAGTTACTAGAAAATTTCTGTATATAAATTTAAGTACAAGGTGGCTCTTTGAACAAAACTGGGCTGCACCAAAGTGAAATACAGCTATTTAAAAGTTATACGGATAACAAAAGGTGGTTTTTGCACCAATGAAATACACCAACAGTTACTAGAAAATTTCTGTATCCAAATTTAAGTACAAGGTGGCTCTTTGAACAAAACTGGGCCGCACCAAAGTGAAATACAGCTATTTAAAAGTTATACGGATCACAGAAGTTGTTTTTTGCACCAATGAAATACACCAACAGTTACTAGAAAATTTCTGTATCCAAATTTAAGTACAAGGTGTATCTTTGAAAAAAACTGGGATGCAGAAAATAAAAGGTAAAATTTCATCTCAGGTGCGAGGTGTGCTGGGCAAAAGGTGGTAAAAAAAATGCCATTTCAATACAGGTTCAAAGCAGAGTCTGGGCTGCACAATATACACCCTCCTTTCCAAAGCCAGCCAGTCTGTCTGGCCTCCCCTCCCCCCCACCTCGGCGGCTGTACAGCGCTAGATGCTTCTTTAAAAGTATCTGTCTAACTGACTAAGAACTGGAATTCTCTAATCTACCTATAATCTAATGTCCACAGCTAAAAGCATAGTTGTCTGTATGAATAAAGACCTGTGTCTCTGAGCTGACCTGTATTGATAGACACGTCTTACTCTAGTCTTGCTCTAGTGATAGACACTGAAACACTGATAATGAACAGGAAACGCTGTTCTATGCAAAACGAGGTCATGTGATTTTTCCAGCCTATGACAACCATACACATCACAGTCATGACATCGCACACCCAGCTCACCTTGCTCTATGCTCTAAGCTGATTTGCTGGCCACCAACATGACAGGAAGCGCCGAAAATGGCGCGATAGTAATAGATTATCTGCAGATTATCACCTAAAATATCGGGTGATCGGAAATTTCCGATCAGCCTAAAAATCGTGCCGATTTTAACTTTGTCGATTATAATTGCTTATCCCTATGTGAGGGTTGTGATTGTGCCTGATCACATGGGGTAACAAAAAACGCAATAGTAGGTTCCTGGAGCAGGCACAGGTCGCAGCACAGTAAGGGGACGTCACAGCAGGGGTCACCCCCTGGGGCCCGAGCTTCCGGTGTCATCGCGCGGCCATGTGTTGACCACCATGCCAACGGTTCTCGAATGGTTGACTCGATCAGTCACTTTCTTCCAGCTGCCATCTGACAACCCCGGCAAAGAGTCGGTGCATCCGTAAGACACAACCTTTAGTTGGCATTGCCTAGGAACAGGTCAGGGGCCCTAACCTGTCCTCAACCTGCCTCTGTCCCATTTGTTTCAAGAGAATTACTATGTGCTGTGGGCTCTGCACCACTATACAGTGAGGATGAACAGTGGGCAGCAAAGAGGTGGGGAAGACATCCGCTGTTTCTTGCAGAAGCGGGAAAGTAGTGATGAGGAGATTGGTATGGGGGTTATGTTGCAAGCCGTCAGGCTCTGTACAGCGACATCATTGAAGACGACAGCGGTGACAGGCAAACACTAATCGATGTAGCCGATCGCACTTGCGAGCCGGGTGAAGCAAGCAAGGCTGGGACAAGGTATTTTGGTGCCCTGGTTAAACAAGGCATAAAGTGCCCCCCTAATGGAAAATTCAGCCCACTCCATGCCTCTTTTTCTGCCTGGGATGAAGTGGTGCACTAGGCGGTCGCCTACCTTCAACTACCCATGGTCCCGGCCCTGGAATCAAGGGCTTCATCATCATCATCTTCATCATCATCATCCTCATCACCGGGAGAAGAGAGCTGCAGCTTACGCGTCAGGCAGTGGCGTAGCCGGCAAATCGGTAGTGCTCACCGAGGCAGCGGCGGTAACAGTCAGTCAGAGCGGAGCATTGGTGGTAAAATCACCTACTCAGCGGTGTGGCAGTTTTTTGACAAGACACCAGAGGAGGCGAACATGGCTTTAGGTAGAATCTGTGGGCAGAAAGTAAAGCGTGACAAGGAAACTAACATTGGCACCACAGCCCTACATCAACATGCAACGTCACCGTACAGTGGCCTGGGAGAAACCTGTCTCAGATGTGGTGGTCCATCCTGCTGCAGCAACAGCAGCAGCAGCACCCAGTGGCACGTCTTCCATTTCAGGCAGTCAAGGCTCCACCACCTCTGCCAAAGACAACTGCCTGTCTTTCACATCATCTACCGATCCAGATGCTCCTGCTCCTCATCACCCATGGTGCCAGTAGTCGTTCACCGAGATGATTGCCAAAAGACAGCAGCATGTGTCTAGCCATCCCTAAGTGCAGAAGTTGACCGTGCTCCTTTCCAAGTTGGTGGTTATGCTGTCCCCTCTCTTTTCAAGTGGTGGACTATGCACTGGTCAGAGAACTTGACAGGAAACTTTGCATGCACTTTAGCCATTTCTACACCACCAAGCACACCCTCCTTGGGCATCAACGAACAGAGCAAAACAGGGAGAAAGCGATGAACAGCGCAAAACAGGGAGAAATTGATTTACAGAAAAAGGCCATTAATGATTTCTTGATGTTCCAAGTGGACAGGGATCCACTGTGTAATTTTTATGTCAGCCAGTGGCAGCAAATGCGGGACACCTGCCGTTTGCACAGACCCTTTGAGGAGGCCACAATATTTGTCAGTCGCCAGGACTATGGGATGAATAACATCATTCCACTGTTTCATGTCTTGGAACAGATGCTGCAAAATCTGTCTGGTCAGGGGACTGGAGACGTAGCGACTACATCTCACAGCCATATGAGTCCACTGGAGTCTGAACTGGAGGAGGAGGAAGATATTGGAGCACAAGCAGTATCTGCAAAATGAGTGGTTTTTCTATTCAGGTGACAGGAAAGGAGCAGAAGCAGCTGGAGGATTAAGAAGATGAGAAAGATGACCCAGACACACCATGGCAGTATACAGTGGAGATGGAGGCAGGGAGTCCCTCAGAGTCACTTACGCAGATGGCCTGCTGCATGCTGATTTGCCTGGCTAGTGACAGCTGAATTGTCACCATCCAGCAGAGGTATGACTTCTGGCTCTCCACCCCCTTGGACCCTCATTACCGGTCCCAAATGGGGAATTTTTTCACCTGCCAAGACGGAGGACAAACTCAAGTACTATAGAGACATCCTCTGTAGTCAGTTGGCCGCTGCCTAACTGCACCATCGTCCATCCTCTAATAGGTCTGACCTGTTTCTTCACCCCCCTAGTGATTTAGGTACCCACCAGCAGCAACACCTGGGGCAGACCCTGAACCCTGGATTCTTCTGGCTACCTGCCACAGCTACTATTCTGCTGCCAGCTGCTCCTTCAACCACCCACCCTCTTTACCAGGGGCTGGTATTGACACTCATCTCCCCACTCTTCACTGGGCCAGTATGTAGCCTTCTGATACTACTGCCACCTCACCACTCAGGTCTCCTCTCGCTGCTACTGTCATCTCCAGGCTATGTCATCATGTCACTCTCTGGCTTGATGTTGCTGTTACTGCCACCTCCTCATTATGTCACCTAGCTGCCACCTCCTCAAAATTATACTACTCACCAGCCTGATTCTGCTGTTGCTGCTGCCACCTCCACACTGTGTACTTGTGCCAGTCTGTGGCCTAATCATGCTGTTGCCACCTTCACAAACTGTCATTTGCCACTCTGTGGCCTACTCATTCTGCTGCCAACTGACCACTCTCTTAGTCAACCACCCTGTGGTTTTCTAATGCTGTTTCCACCCTCCAGCATTCTATGATATTGCCACTATGTTTAGTTTTCCCCTTCTTTTAATCTGTCACAAGGAATGAAAAGGAAAAACACAACCGATTGTGTCTTCGGAGAAGCCGTAAGGCTAGTATGACATGGTCCTTTGTTTGCATCAGGATTGTCAGATGAGTAGGTAGCCAAAAGCAGGAGTGAATACAAAACACAGAACACATGCAAATATTCCATTTACTTATTTTTGTGATCAACTCCTGGTTTTTGATTGGCTTTAGCAATGATGGATTATCGACCAATTAAAAGCAGACACTGAAGGATCATAAGGAATGGCAAAATGATTAGTGACGTCAATGCAAAATTACTGATGATGCCCTCTCCACTCTTTTTTGTTGGGGGGGGGGCTCTACATGTATCAACATTTAACAGAATCATCCCAATAATTGAAAAAATCAACTGTTTGCCACAGATAGCGATATCCCAAAAGACTGGAGTGGCTGGATTTGAGATGTATGTGGGTCTGAAATACACAAACACTGGATTTGACACAGAATTCTCCACAAAAAGTTAATAAATTAACTCTTGGCCTCAGATTAAAATACCCCACCGGTCTGAAGTTGATGGATTTCAGGCATGTATGTGGCAGAAATACACACACCCTGTATTTGACTAAAATTCCCCCACAAAACAAGAGGAGAGATTAATCGTTGGTATAAAATAGAATCACCAATTCAATAAGGTCCAATGCTCAGTCAGCAGTCATTATATCACATAAACATGTTAACCAAAAAAGAATACAATCTAAAGTCATCTAACATCTATACACTTGGTAATTTATTGTGTGTGAGAGTTGTGGCATTATTTTATGCCCATCTTGATGTGTCTATATACTATTTAATCATTTGATCTCTAATATAAGACACTTTGATACTAATGTTAAATATTATAGGTTATACACCTTAGATGACTTTCTATAATCAGGAATGGTGTGATTTGTATGCCTTGTTTGATATTTCATTATTTTTAATTGTTTTTAGCCTTAAATTTGTACTATTTGTGACATATTAGTTTTTAATATTTATTATTGAATTAATAAAGATTGTCAATATATATTTTCCTATGACTTTTTTGTCATTGCATTCTTTTTTGGTTAACTTGGTATAAAATACCCTACAGAAAAAACAGATGAAATGTATTCGTATATGGGGCAAAAAAATACACACACCCTGTATTGTACTCCAAATTATCCCACAATCAAGACGCTAATTGAAACCTTGGGTATAAAATACCCTACAGAAAAATCAGATGAAATTTAGGCGTATATGGGGCAATAAAACACACACACCCTGTATTTTACTCCAAATTACCCCACAAACAAGAGCCTTAATTAAGTCTTGGGTATGAAATTCCGTACAGAACAACCAGATGTAATTGAGGCGTATATAGGACAGAAGTACACACACCCTGGGCTGTAGGGAGAATACCCCACAAACTACAAGAAAGTAATAACGCTGGTTGAGTAACAAGTGTGTAAATGACACACTTGTGATGGTCTTTTACTCCAGTAGCTGAAAAAATGAGTTTGTTTTTATAAAGAGTGCAATATAGTGCTGATGCAGCAGCACCCGCCACATGCTTATTGACAGGAGTCACAGTGAGAAGTGTGAGAATTTAAGATGGCGTCCGAATTTATAGGGCTGTGACGTCACAGAATCCTGCCGGTCGCTGATTGGCTTCATGTCTGCAAATGTCATTGAGGGTGTTCCTTTCTTCCTCCCAGAGTTTTTTGCTACATGTTGCGCAAGGGGCTCGTGGCCATTTTAGAAAAAAAAGACAATTAGTTCCCGTGAAGTACCATAAACTTCGGCTTTGTGCAGAACCGAAGATTTCCTGAAAATCTAAATGAATTCCACGATGTTCGAATCGATTCACCCATCTCTCCTCTCAACCATGCTACACAACGTAGACTGGCACAATGACTCTTTCACAAGAAACCTGATTGTTTATGGCAGCACAGGGATTCAAAACTTACATGACCCCACATCCACTAGCCCCTCCCACCACCATGATTTCTTTTGGTAGCCCATCTGAATCAATTAGAAGCAGCATAGTGAACAAGCCTGGGAATTCCTTGCTTCCATATTCCCAATTACAAAGTTACAGCAGGATGGTCAGTATATACAGTATAGTATATATACAGTGCAGTATATACAATCACACAATAATATGACATTATGCATTTATACATATTCAGGAACAAAAGGCAGCATAACACTGTTGACTATTGTCCAGTGCAATGTAAATGTTATAGGAGGATATTCCACAATCTGTTTTTACCCTCTTTACAAGTGCAGTGACGCAAAAAGAAATATATTACAAATTTGTTTAATATTGAATCCTGGATCAATTTAGCTCTATGTACATTAATGGGAAAACCCCTATAAAATATTAGGCAACTTTGTTACAACTAGCTATATGCTGTGCACTGTATATGTTCTGCAAGTTTCTGATAGTGTAGAAGCAATCTGTTTGGCAGATAAAGGCCAATAAGGTCAATTGCATTAATTGGCTCAGTTTCAAGCCACCTAGTAAAGCACTGTGGTGTGAAAAAAACTCCTCAGGGGATGAATCTAACAGAGAAGCCATTTAAAACTGTAAGATTAGGGTTATTAACCTTTTACTTTTTTTAGACCACAATCATATGTATAATGTCCAGATTTTAAAAGTAGTTTAGATATGATTGGCATGTGATTGGCGGTCATTTTTCTTTGATCGTTGACAGTATTTACTTTTTAAAATTTAAGCATGTGTTTGTAAGTTTTAGAGAACAGGAATATACCGGGCCAGTGCTAGTTCTTGCCGATTTAAAGAGCCACACTGCTTTCAAGGAACCAATGATCTGTCATCTTAGTCTTTCAATCTGCACCTTCCCATTTTTTCTGTGCCAGTTTGTTGGTGTGCCTTACTATTCTCTGGATGATTATTAAGTAGGACTTTCTAGTTTGACCTATGGGTTGTTTCTGACTTCACCGTTTGTCCGCTGTCTGCCGTGACTGTCTGACTGTGACCTGTTTATGTATCCATTTACTGCAAGTAACTACGTCGGGGGTAGCAACCTGGAAGTTACTTGCAGCGAAGACCAGATACCTTATATAATGACTGAAAAGTTGAAGACCAGGGGACTCCTTAAACTCTGCTCATTGGCATGGTTTTATGCCAAAACTCTTGGCTGACACTGAGTATTCACCACCTGCTCATGACACTAAAAACCGGCTATGGAGCCTGCTGACCTTCCTCTGTCCAAAGTTTAAGATCTTGCTAAAGTAGCATGTCAAGGTATGTAACAGGCAGCTCTTCCAGATGATGCATAACATTGTTCCCTATCTGCTGGCTGCTGTTAGGGCTAGTTGTTACTCCACCTCCGGTTGCTACATCTTCTCCTGCCACCTCGTTATGATAGCAATCCCAAGACCTGTCAAAGGTTCTTAAATCGGTGCACCATCCACTTTCAGGTCCTAACGCACTAGTTCATTTCGGACAGAGCCAAAGTTACTTTTATTATTTCAATGTTCTTTGGAGAAACTCTCATCTGGGTCACTCCCTTCTAGGAGTGAGGAGATCTTCTTATGTCAAACTTTCAAGTCCTCATTTCCTCCTTCTGCAAAGTCTTGGAAAAACTGCGGCATGCCTCCTCTGCAGCTCCCTCGTTCCTCAGGCTTCGTCAAGGTGACTCTACTATGGAACAAAATGCCATCCAATGCAGTACCCTAGCTTCCTGGAACAATTAGGCCTTTGTCACCACCTTCTGGGAGGGTTTATTAAAGATGAGTTGGATGGTTGTGACCATCCTACCAACCTACATGATCTTATCAAAATGCTTACCCAGACTTTGCTGAAAGATAATTTGTCAACAATTTGATTGCACATAAAGCTTCACACTTTGCCCCAGTCTTTCTGAGACCCCGTCAACCTCCCTCAGTTGTTTCATCAGAAGTACCTATACAGCTGCAACCTCAGCTTGTGCCATAACTGTGGTGGCAAGGATCATTTTCTTAAAGATTGTCCCATCCAGCTGGGAAACTCCAGCACCTTGACTTAACAAGAGGGGTGACTCTAGGCAAAGATTCACCCGATTAATATTTGACAATGCCACCCTGTTCTTACCATCTGGTACCATTCTTGAAGTGGATTCCAGATCTGCAGAAAACTTTATCCGCTCTTCTCTGGTATCCAAGTATCATCTGCCTGGGGTTCCTTTGAATAAGCCTTTTTCTATCTCCTTCATTAGTAGAGAGATTCTAGCTGGTTCTGTCCACTATCACACCGAGCCTGGGGCAATTCATTGAAAGATGATGTGCTATGTTCTCCAGAGATCTACCTGTGCTGTGCTCCTGGGTCTTTCTTGGTTATGCACTCATGCCCCTGTGAAAGACAAGCAAGGAGACTCACTGGAGAGAATGGTGTCATACTTCCTACCTACTGGCATCTCATCAAGTGTATACATCTTCTCCCAAGCCTCCTGGTTTTGGTGCAGGCTACTTGCACCATATAAAGATTTTGCGGATATCTTCTGCAAGAAGCAAGCCGAGACTCTTCTTCCCCATAGGCTCTTCAACTTTACTATCAAGTCTCAGCCAGCTGCCTCCTCACAAAACTGAGGCTTGTCGGCCTAGATTAAAGAAAACCCGGAAAAGTGTTTCATGTGCAAGTCATCTTCTCCAGCTGGTGCTGACTTCTGTGTGGAAAAAAGGGAATGGTTCTCAACATCCCTTTATTAATTACAGGGACTTGAATAAGATCACAATCAAGAACCAATATCCTTTGCCCACGATAACAGAGTTCTTTGACAGAATCCAGGGAGTGAAGGTTTTTACTAAGCTCCATTTTTCACAGGCTTATAGCTTGATTTGCATCCATGAAGGAGATGAATAGAAAACCACCTTCTATACTTGAAACAGGAATTTTGAATACCTTGTCATGTTCTTCAGTCTCTGCAATGCCGTGTTGTATTTCATGAATCTGTCAATGACATTCTTCGAGACCTGCTGTATGTGTGTGTGGTGGTTTACCTCAACGACAACCTATTTTCCCCTCATCTGGACACCCACCACAGATGCGTCCAGCAATTTCTATTCTGTCTGAGAAATAATCATCTCTATGCCAAGTTCTAGAAATGTTTACTTGAATACTCCAGCCTGCCCTTGCTCAGTTATATCAGATGAACCCAAGAAACAGACCAAAGTGTCAAGTAGCCTTGGCCTGTTGGTCTCCATGGCTTCCAGCGCTTTCTAGTAATCACCAACTACTACCAGAAGTTTATCTCTTATTCCTCCATCATGTTGGTGCCCAATGCCATTCTTACCAAAAACTTGAATGCTGAGGATTCCTTCTTTTATCCGAAGAGAGCCTTTATATCTGCAACAGTATTGCATTGATGGAGAAGCCTTTCTAAAGGTACACATGTGGACTAAATTGTTGGAACCCTTCCGTTATAAAAAGAAAAAGTCACAATGGTCACGGAATTAACTTGAAACTGATAAAGTAGTAATAAATTTAAATTTACTGAAAATCAACTAATAAAAATCAGACGTTGTGTTTGAGTTTGGCTCAACCAAATAATTTAAAGAACAAACAAATGAAACTGGCCTGGACAAAAATTATGATACCCTTAACTTAATATTTTGTTGTGCCACCTCTTAAGGCAACTACTGCCAACAAACAATTTCTGTAACTCTCACTTCTACTTGGATACATCATCACTTTATGATTTGCGGTTGACCTCTGGGAGCTTGAGCAATCCTAAGAAAGAATGTCCACAATGCTGATTCAGCACTTCCAACCTCTTCACAGTCTTTCCCAGCACTGTGGCTCCTGGTCACCTATTGTGCAGGAGAACTACAGCACAGCTCTGTTCAAGTGAATGGAGCTGACTGCTGTTCCCTGCACAGCTATATGGCCAGGAGCACAGATGTGTTAGGAAAAACAGTGAAGAGATCACAGTATTATATTAGTGTTGTGACCACTTTTTTCTCAGAATCTGTGGGTGCCCTAGAGATCAGATGCATACAACATGCCATCACTTTATTTGATGAAAAACCATTTTAAGGCTACATTTATATCAACATTGTGTTTTCTCTTTTTATTTTCCATTATGGAAAGAAAAAAAAAATCAAAAATAACGGTCTTTCATTGTTTTAAATTTTTTTTTGGGGGGGGATTTTAATTTATTTCAGGTTTTCATCTTTTTGACAGAAAAAATGACATGGTCTGATGTCTATTGTTTTTATTTTACACTGTAAAGAATGGATAAAAGCTACAAATAGGTATTTGTCCTTCTGTATCTGTATTATCATTTGTCTGTTAAAATTTCCACACTTGCAAAAACAATTTTTCTTAAAAAAAAAATCTGTTTTGAATGTAAAAAAAATGGACACTAATCGAAGTAAAAATATTCATTACTTTCACAGATTCTTAAGCAGGATCTGTAAAAAAAAATTCCCCAGAAAAAGACACTTATGTTTATGCCTTATTTATCAAAACTGTCTAAAAGTAAAACCAATAGCAACCAATCAGAGATCAGCTTTTATATTTTACAGCAGTTAAAAAAATGAAAGCTGAGCTCTGATTGTTTGCTATAGACTACACAGACAGTGTAATAATTATACAGTTTTAAACAAGGCCCTTTGTGTGTAGTGCTTATTTCATTGCCGTGTTTCGGTTCTGATTAAATTTTTGGTTTGGATTTTTAATTTTCAACAGACTTAAGAACACATAAAAACACTCAATAAAGTACTTTCAGTATACTTATCTATTACTATGTCATATCATATGAAGTCATTTACATATAGAAGAGACCAGCATTTGTTGGTGTAGTGTTACATAAATGAATATCCAAAGCACAGGCAACGACTCTGTCTGGAGGACCTCTCACCTATGTGCATATGACCCCACACTAAAGCTTTTTAGAAACAAAAATGTAACTCTATTGAAATATATTTCCCATACACAGCGTGTATGTCCCAGATTCACATACACACTAATGCTTTTAACCGCAAAACTAATTAAGTTTATTTCTTTTACATTTATTACTTGCCCTGTGGCACACAATATGCTCAGTGCTTTCTAACAAAAGAAATGAAGTTTACATGTTTTAATCTACGTACTATTTCTGCATCACAGAATGCCTGGATGTCCCATGCAAACATGTTCAGTCTCATCTATGTACTGTAGCTACACTTCACTGTTAAATATTTTTAGTAACAGTCTAAAAATAATTATTTCAGCCCTATAGTTTGAAGTACTTCTTCCTAATTATTTATTGATCTGAAAAGGGCTGATGAACAATTCATCGTTAAAATTAATTTAAACTGTAAAATTGTAAAATAATTTTTTTTCTGAAAAGGCCAAAGTGCTCAATGCATATAGATGCCAGTGAATGACCCGATAGACAATATAAACACTAGAGACATATTTATTATTGCTGTCTAAAAGTTATATTGCGTAAACTTTGACAGGCTGTCAATTAATGTGACAGTTCTGGTAAGACTCCGGAAAGTCAACAGTTGGTAAGCCCCAGATAGGAAGGCAGGCAATGCCCCAAGTAGGTATATAGAAAAGATTTTAGGTAGGTTGTTAAAGTGCCAGGTAGGTATGTAGACAGGCAAAGTCCAAGGTAGGTATGTAGGCAAGTCCCCTGGTAAGTAAGTAGATAATCAGACAAGGCCTTAGGTAGTAGGAAAGCAGTGCCCGAGATAAGTAGGCAGGTAAAGCCCCAGGTAAGTAGGCAGGGGCTCCAGGTAAGTAGTTCCTACAAGGTAGGAAGGTAGGCCCCAAGTAGTTATGTAGATAGGCCTCAGGTGGGAATGTAGTCTCCAGATAGGTTGGTAGGTGATAGGTATGGCCTCCAACATCTATAGTGCCCCTATTGTTAAATAAAAAAAAACCCAAAAAACTCACCTCTCTTCCTTCTAGTGAAGCCCAGCGCAGGCTACGTAATGTGATGCCATCATCAGGAGGCACTCCTGATGCCTTGTAGGCCCAAGTCCTACCAGTCTAAATGGTAGGGCAATGAGCCGGTGGCGTCCTGAGGATGTGAAAATAGTTAAATAATCAGTGCAGAGCTCCCAGGTGTTCTGAGGTGTCTACTGATGTGCCTGCTATTGCTGTTGAAAAGCTTTTATATATATTAAAGAAAAATAAAATAACCAGACAAGGGAAAACCAGCAGCAGCAGCCTGATAATATCAGGATGTGAAGGGCCATGGATATTTGCTGTTTAACCATGTAGATGTCACGGCCATAGCAGCTAAGGCATCTAAATGAATAAGAAACAGTGCTGCACACCGCTCCTCACTATGATTACCACCCCTGTGACAAGATTACCATCTTAGTGCACCCTTCTTCAATATCTATATAAGGGTGTACAAACGATTGAGCCCCCTAGTGGCCAAAAACCCTAGAGGGACTAGATATCAGAGTGAAAAGAAAAGGTTTCAATAGTAAAAAAATAAAACTATAAATTCAAATCACCCCCTTTTTTGCCATTTTACAAAGAAAAAAGAAGAAAAAGAAAAAAGTTACAAATATTTGGCATCACCACATCCATAAAAGTCAGATCTATTAAAACATAATTTATCCTGTACACTGAACACTGTAGAAGAAAAAAATTCCAAACACCACAATTAAGTTTTCTTGGTCATTTCACGTCCCCTAAAAATTGGAATAAAAAGTGATCAAACAGTTGCATCTATCCCAAAATGGTATCAATACAAACTACACTTCAGCCCCCAACAAATGCACCCTCACTCAGGTCCATAGGTGGAAGAACAAAAAGTTAATGGTTGCAGAAAATGGCGCTGCTTTTTTTAAAAAGTACTAAAACATAACTGAAATCACTGGAATCATATCAACCTGTAGAATACAGAAAACACACCATTTATATTGAAGAGTAAATGCAATAAAAACAAAACCCCTGAAAACATGGCGTAACTAAGGTTTTTTTTCACATTTCACATTGGCACAGTTATGACACCATTAAAAAACACATCTTGTCCCACAAAACAGAAAGCTCTGTTTGGTCTATGTAGATGGAAAAATAAGAAGTTTAAGAAGGCGGAGAGTAAAAAAAATGAGGAGCCCAAAAATTTGGAACTGCAGTCAAGTGGGGTAATTATTGAATATTAAGGGACTATTGTATATAGTATACAGTGTATTTACTATACTTAATACAATGATATACAAGCAGATCTTTAAAAAAATATATACTTCCAAAGGTAGAAATTTAGATAATGTGTAAAATAAGGGAGCATCTTATTATAAAATTAGACTTTATTTTTCAGGATATTCTTTAAAATAATATTTTTTTTTCTAATATGGCGGCCCCTCTCAAAAGAACATCACACAAGCAAAAACAAATATCAGATGCTGTAAACTTTATTAATGGCTATTTTCACCTTGATTTATCAGAAGAAAAATATTTTCATAATAACTCTCACTATACTTGATTGAAGTCTGAAGAGAGTATCATATGGTATCTCTGTCAAAATCTTGTGCTGCATTAATTTAGAGCTGTCAGTCTGGCACCTTTCAGAAGGACTAAATTCATTAGTTTATTCCAGTACTGATGAAAATAGGTTGTGAATCCTTTCCTTCAGTGATTGATCTGATTCTGACTTTTATGGAAAATGCAAATATGGTTTATGACTTCATAAGATGTACACCAAGGCTGCAATACAACACACCGCAATAAGTAAATTATCATTCTGGTGTCTGAGCTGCTTTTTAGAGTCTGGTGAGACAACTGCAGACAAAGACAGAAGGGGATGACAACAAGCTCTCCTTATTCTGGTATGTAAATTGTCCACACATTTTATATTCTAACATATTAGTATAGAATTTGTCCTGCCAGAAAAAAACATGCTTTGAAAACAAAAAATCACAGTTTTTTGGGAATATTTGAGTAATGCATAGCAAATATTTTTAGTTTGTTTTTTATGTGTAATTATGTGGATTCATGTGACTGTCTCATTTGAAGTCATAATCTCCAAGGCAGAAGTATAGTTTGTACCTTATAGAAAAATAGATGTAGATCAAAAGTCAGAAAGTTGACTACAAAGAGATCACTTGTTTGATTTTTATATTTTGCTCAGGTGGCAATTGGTTAGTTGGTTGCAATGGGCAACTGCATAAAAGAAAACTTTAGCCACAATTATGTAGTTCCATATGTTCAAATATATGTGCACAATAATTACAACCTAGTGATTTTTTTTTTATGTTTCACTACACAAGTGGTTGGCCTTGAATGTTTTCCTGCATTACCATAAACTATGTCCAGTAGTATGGAAGGTAACAGAGGCCAATCATGCAAAGACTCTTCTGCTTTGCTTTAGGTGACATCAATTGAGTTTTGGCAGGCCTGTGCATGCCGAATTTTAAAGGGGTTTTGCCACAAGTCAGGAACATGTCCACCACCCGCTGCGCCAGCTGGAAAGCTGCGCTAGTGCAGTTACTCTGCATTCTATTCTACAGGATTTCTGAATAAAGCCGAGCGGTGTGTTCATCTCTTCTCGGAACTCCCATAGAATAGAATGGAGAGTCGTGCACCCGTTCCCGAAATAGGTGCAGATTCCAGAGTTGGGGCCTGAACCTATCAGACAATGATGCCATATCCTAATGATCTGTCATCACTGTCTATGGTGGCAAAACCCCTTTAAGAACCCTGTAGGTGTCTGGAGGCCAAGTCAACACCCAAAACTCTTTGACGTGTTCCTTAAAGAGTACCTATCACCTCCAGGGAAACCTCATGAAATAAGAGGAGACTAAAATACATACACTTCCTTAAATATGCTTCATTAGGGAACTAAAGCACTTCACCTGTAATTCTGTTTTAAAAAAGCGCTAGCCCTTTAAGACAGCTCTGAAGTCGGGCTAAGTAGGCACATGACAGCTTGATGGAAGACAGTTGTATCTAATCTCCTGTCTCTGAGCTGGAAGAGTCCACTGTGCAGGGGGGGAGGGGTGGGGAGCCTGTAAGTCTACATCAACATCATGTGCACACTGATTTTCTCTGGGCTGCTATGTCTGTGATGGATATAACACTAGCAGCAGTGTAATGTAGATGCCTGTAATGTCACACTATGCCCTCAGTGTGCTGTGCCTGTTGTATTGTATGTAGCAGCTATGTCCTCAGCTCCCCCTGCTCAGGTGGTATAGCTCAACAGAAGGAATCCCTGCTACTTACAGAGCTCTGCTAAGAAAGTAAATGCAAAATCTATTCCCCTGTAATAATGACATGAGCCCTCTGCATTGCTAATGTATTTGAAAAAAGTGTTATAATTTAATCTACTATTATATTTTGTGTGTTTGTGTGGAGGTGATAGGTGCTCTTTAAGCCATTCCTGAACAACAAGCTTTGAGGCAGGTCATATTATCCCGCTGAAGGAAGCTTTTGCAATTGGGGAACACAAGTGCCATGGAGCGGCATATTTGGTCAAAACACTGACTAGGTAACTGGTATGTGTCATAGTACCATCCACGTGAATGCCAAAACCTAAGTTTTTCCAGCAGAACATAATCCAAAGCATCATGCTGCCTCTGCTGGTTTGCCTTCTTCCCATAGTGCAATTTCTTTCCCACACATGTACCTGCCCATCCATATGATATAAAAGAAGACCAGACCACCTAATTCCAATGCTCTTTGGTCCAGTTCTAAAACTCATGTGGCCAATGTAGGCACTTTCAAAAAAGGCCAAAGGCTAGCAATGGTTAAACACTGCATACAAGGAACATCACAATTTGTCCCCTGTAAAAGTCACCGAGATCCTTACGCTTGCCTATTTTTTTGTTTCCAACACTATGGGCCTCATGTGTGAAAACTGTCTTGGTCTAAGACTTCTTTGTTGCCCATAGCAACCAATCAGAGTTCCCCTTTTGTTTTTTAGAGCAGTATATGAAATGAAAGGGGACCTCTGATTGGTTGCTATGGGCAACCAAAAATGTCTTATACCTAGAAAATGTTCATACATGTCTCCCTAAATGTTTAGTTAGTGCCTAATATATCCCTCTCCTAGGCACGTCCTAATTCATGATATTCACTGCACCTTTTATGGTTTTAATGGTATGGCTCATTGGTAGGATTAGTCAGTGATCTTATGTCTTTAGGGCCTCCTAACTCTCATTGAAGTAATTGGGG